>CATIWQ010091269.1:0-13315 GCA_949673415.1 Euphorbia schlechtendalii | reverse complement strand
AAAACAAGACAAATTACTCATTATAACACATAGACATATCATAAACTTCGATAGAGAAAGTATAAGATGAAGAAACAAGTAAAGTTGTAAAGGTTTGCAAGTGAAAGCTAAAGTTGATCAAACCGTATCCACTCTTTAATGGGAGTCGTCAATTCCTGCAATTACTGCGTCTACTCACCTTCAATCTCGACTTTATGTAGAACACTCCTTTCGGCATGTATTCAGTTTGTAAATTGAGATAGAAGATTGTGAAGAACAATAAACTCTTTATTGAAGAATGCTTCGCATCGTACACTTTTACAATAATCGCTCGTAATGTGAAGAAATATAGTGATTGAATGATCAAATCACTTTACAATCTCACTCTCTCAAACTAAGAACTAAGAAAGGAGATCATAACTCTCTCTCTCTACATTTCTTCCCTACTATATGCACGAAATTCATGTCTCTTAGTGTGCACGAAATTTGGTGGAGAATGGAGCCCTATTTATAGAGTTGAAGGGTTGCATCTATCCACTTGAAGAGTCTTATCCATTTGTGAAATATTGCACCTTTTCACTTTGATTGGTTGATGAAACTTGATGTTATCCACAATGAAGAGGCACCTTTTCATGATTGGTTGACTTTTCAAAGGTAGTTGGTCATCCATAACCATTGGAAGTTGATTGGTTGTTGATTCGCTTATGTGGCAGATGGAAGTTATGAAGTTGACAACATAGAAATCGACCATATCACGATCGTGACTGTCTGTCACGATCATGACTTATTTGTATGGTAGATTCTGTTTGTGAGGGAAATAAATCACAAACGCGATTATTTATCACGACCGCGAATGGCATTTCTTCACAACACTTCTTGTATATTCACCAATCTTTCACATCTTCAAATCTAAGCCAATTCTTCACGTTCCACGCTACTTTTTGCAACTTTTCCACTCTTTTTCCATGTAATTCCACCTTAGTTCATTGTACTCCAAAGATTTACCTAGTATCTACATTTGCATAAAAAACAACTACATACCACGTGAAATATTTTCTATGAAGTATAAAAATGACTAAAACCATAGCGTTTATTATGCAAAATTATCATGAAAATAAGTGTAATTATACACTTATCACATATCTCCTATATAATCTCACATCTTGAAATCCTATTGAACTTTGTAAGATCTAGTGCACAATGTAAGTAATTAATAGTCGATGCATTCTCCTTTAATAGTTGGAGATCAACGTTGTCTTAGTTCTCAGGTTCAAACAGAACACTTTGACCATTCCTTACTTCGGTGAGGATACATGGGCCATTTTTAATTGCTAACCTTGATAGCATACTTTGAGATTGAATGAAATTTGTCTTCCTATTTTTCCAAAAAGAATAATGTTGGCCATTAAAAAGATGTGGTATGGCAATAAACAATCCTTCTCTAAGGAGATGCGTTTGTGAAGTAATGGGGACATATGAGTTATTATAAACCATAAAACTTTAACTAAAGATGGTGAAATCATAAGATGAGCACTACTTTGATAATACTTATTGGTCTCATTTAGCTTCAATAGCATGGACAGAATGGGGGGGTTGAATGCCCTTAACTATTTGTAGGCCTATTTTCTTTACTCTTTAATTGATTCAACTATGTGAGAGTTTCTTTAAGATGATGAATCAATTAGCAAGCATGGTCTATAAAAAATAATGCATAAACTGAGTTAAGCCTTAGTTGAAAAACTTTACTGAGTTATAATAAACTCAGCAGTGTTAACTAAACACCTGAGAAAACCACATATATGAAAATATGTATGATGAATGAATACAATGTTGAGTAGAGTGAAGAGATAATGGTTAGAGAAATACAAACAGAGGATTTTACACTGGTTTAAGCTCTCGCCTACCTGTAGTCCCCAAATACCATCTCTGAGCTTTAACCCTCTATTTCCAACTCCTTTAACAGGGCAGAAAAGCATTCACAACGGGTATTACAACTAGTGCCTTTCTAACTAACCCTCAAACTGATTAATGTGCCCTTCCTAAATCAGCTATCACTCAATAATTGATGAATCTAAGAGAGAAACTTATTTCTCTCTCTACAAAAAATCTAATAAGAATTTTGTGATATACATTTGGCTTAGTGAAGAACAAATTTGTTTACTTGATGTTGTTCTTCAACTTTGAGAATTTCTTTGTTTGCTAAATGAATTTGGTAGAGCTTTACCACTTAGAAATTTTATGTGTATTCACTAAGTTTGAATGATGCCTTAAGTCTTTTATTTATAATGTAGTCAATACTAACTTGTGCTTCAACTTGTTTAATCCTTCAATATCTTTTCTATTTTAGTCTTCGAATTTCTTCCTGTTGAAGACAAATTTGAATCTGTTTTAAGAGAGATTTCTAGCTGTTTGATGCGTTAGACTAATCCGTTAATCAGTAAGATTAAACTGTTGAAAAATTTTATCAGCTTCTATTGAAATTCTCTTGATTCTGATTTCACGAGATAAGGTGCAAACTTCTACATGGAATCTATTTCTTGGCTAAGCATCTTGATGTTTGCAGTGTAGCGCGGGTTGCTCTAAAAAGCGATAAGAAATTCTCTTGAAACCTTGGACTTTACTATAAACAGGTTGACAATTCTGTATTGATAACTTTTCTCTTCTAGTACCACTTGAATGTAGTTTTTTTATTTCAACATCACATCATCTTAGGGATCTGTAAAGAATAAAACTAAGGAATTTTTTATTCTTATGAACGAGTTAAAAGCATATAGTGTTATAATAGATAACTTAATAAAAACTCAGCAAAATATTGTATAGGTGGAAGCTGAGTTAATTTGTTTCTCACCATGTTGAGTTACTAAGTCAGCAACCGGTATTCAACATAATTATCCTAAGTGTCATTAAGTCAATATACAGTTTAAACTAAACTTAGCTTACCTTAATTAACATGAATAAAATGTTGACTATGATAATAACTTATAGATTGTTTTCTTTCATGTTGAATCATCGTCAGATGCTTTAACTCAATGATTGCTGATCAATTCTTAAGTTGAGTCCAACAAATGGAAATACAATGTACACCCATGAGTGGGGTTAAGAGGCTCAAAAGATTTAATCCAATTTGGGTAATTGACTTCTATTTGATAATAAATAAGTTTGAGGACCTAACTGCATGTATTGAGACTTAAATGAAATTATTTATTTTCTTAAGTAGCCAATGTGAAAATTTTTCACATTTATTCTCTATAAATAAGTCATTATACATGAAAAAATAAGTTGATGAAATTTTGATTCTCTCTACAATTTTTCTTTTTCTCGATTATTCCGGTAGGTAAAACGTTTCACGAATCTTCGACTATCGGTTTTCTGACACTGAAAAATTTGTGGGAATCAACTGATATTTAACAAACAGCGACTCAATCCGACTTGACATTCATCGTTCGATCTTCTAACTTGAAAAATGTGCATGATTCGTATCTATTTCTGTACATTTTTCCTTTCAGTGATATATAAATTTTTTCTAATATTTGATATAAAAAAGTTAGTTAACGAGTCATCATAGATCGTGTGTGTAATTATAGGAATATGAAGTTACTAAACTAAAACTGAAACTGAACTTAACTAAATATATTGAAACTGAGCTGAAACTTATTATTCTGAAACTAAAAATATTTATACTTAATTAGAATAATAATTATTTATATCAATAATAACAACATTACCTTGTAACTTTATAATATTATATTTTTGTTTCATTAAATTTTATTATGATATTTTTTTGGATCCTTAACTTTTTTAGTAGTAACAAAAACCACATTTTGTAATATTATTTTGGGACAAATGTAGGTTAATTAAAAAGACTACAAAATGAAAAAAGTAATTAAGTTAGTAGTGCGGAATTCTATTGCACAACAAATTTGGGAGATGAACCAAATCAATGTCCAACATGTCGATGAGGATAGTGAAAATGACGACATGGACAAAGATTGAATTAGAAAAATTAACCTAGCCATGAATTATAATGTTGCAATATTTCTCAATTATGTTGTTAATTGTGCGGAATTCTATTGTACAACAAATTTGAGAGATGAACCAAAGTAATATCCAATATATCGATGAGGATTGTAAAAATGACGACATGAATGTAGATTAAATTAGAAAAATTAACCAACCATGAATTATAATATTATAATATTTCTCAATTATATTGTAACGAGTATGTTTTTTAATACTTTATAAATTAATTATTTTGTTTATTTATTTATTAATAAACAAAGTTATTCGTTATTAACAATAATAAATAATCAAATTTTAATATATTATTAATAATATTCTTAAATAATTTTTATTACTTACTATTTATTTTATTTATGATTAATATTTTTTGTTTTATTTTCTCATTCTAATAATATATATGTTTATAATTACTTTTATTATATTTATAATAATATATAAACTGAATTGAAACTGAAACTTAACTGAACTGAAATTAAAATTTAACTGAAATTGAACTGAAACTGAATTGAATTGAATAAACTGTTGAATTACTGAACCGGAGAATATGATAGAAAAAATACCTGGTAATCTATTTATTAGAGCCCCGCCCGCAAACAGATGTGGGAATGGTGGGTCCTAACAAAAGTCAACATTTGACGCAAAAGTGTACGAGCTCCTTGACAAGTACAATTTCGATACGATTGGACCCACTGAGATTTCTGTTGCTGAATTTATGAACTTGAACATCTCAAATTCTCATTATAAAATATGATGTTTGACCGAATATCATCAATATTTAAGTTTGAAATATTGAGCAATTTTAAGATGATTATATTTTTATCAAAATTATTATAAATAAAATTATAAATTTAATCTCAACTATTTGGAAAGTTAAGTTTTTCAACTTAAAAATCATGCACTATAATTTGGCTGTTCTGTAAAAAAATCATTGTGATTTTTTATTGTTTAGTTTTTAAAGTAAGCAAAAACACGATTTTCAATTTAAAATTACGTTATAAAAGAGGTAATCTTATTTATAATAAATTGAAATGTCGCAGCATAGTTAATAGTAATACGTTATTACACTTTAGCATTAAATTTTAGAATTTGTTTAGATGTACAAATATTTTTTCAATGATCATAACTTTTAAAAAATAATAATAAAATGAATAATTTTTCAATATTACTCAAAATTTTGATGAATAATTACTAAATAATATAATTAAACTTTAGGAATGTTAAATTTATTGAAATACCCTCGGAAACATTTGATTTGCATAAATTAACCATGGCCAAACCCCTATCCGAAACCCTACAGCACCCTTGTTCCGCCGCCATTTATCGGAAACATCCCACCACCACCCTAACCACCCTCATCATATCAGAACTAGACCCAACCGAGCTTATGCCCCCGCTCATAGCTCTAAAATTACGATTAATAACAAGATTTATTTCGAAATTATCCGAACTCCCATGCACCAAAGTGATGCAATCGGTCTTTGCCAAATATGGAATCACAAGAAAGGTTTACACTACACACAAAAAGGAACATGAAGAATCTCAACTTTGGATTTCTAACGATTGACGGAACCCTTCTAATGCATGAAGTTTTGTATCGCATGAACTTAGTTTGTATTGGGAGCATAAGGTTGCATGGCTTCAGATCGCGCTATTCAAATCAAAACCCTATTACATGACCGCCAATCCATCGATTAGTAAAGGAACCTAATATGGCGATGCATCTAGAGATCATCATTCTTACGCGGTAGTGGTGAATGGTTAGGCCAAGATTAAAGTAGTTTTGAATCTGGAATTTCCCCCGCGTCTTGGATCTCCCGTTCATGCTTGGTTAAGGTAAGAAAGATCGGTCTTATCCTTGATTTATTTACAATGGTGAGAGATAGGAATTTTGCCTTGGACTTTGCTGCACCAGTTGGTGGAATCAAGCGGTTTTATGTTTTTACTCAACAGATGCCATGTTAAGATTTATCGAATCGGATTGTTTATCAATTCAAGATTTGGTTTATGATGTAATGAAATACCTAGCTGACTTCGCTCCGGATGAATGTCTGATGTACGCGTACTTTCTTGGAATTACTCCTACGATGTTATCATTACTTCGACAAACTAGTTTCCATCGATTTCAACTTTGATAGATCAGAACATCTTGATGTGTTTTCTTGTATACTCTAGGTTCCTATTGATTTAGGAAATCAATTTATAAACCTTCAAGTGGGCAATGTAGTTGTCACGTAAGGGTTAGCTTCAAGCAAGCTGTAGCTTGCTGTAATGACTTAGTAACCTATGCGGCCTCTGTCACTCTCCCCCTTTAATCAAGTTCGATTCCCATTTGGTTAGCTCCTTTATTCCAGAAACATTCCAGGAGTCGATGAAGCTGCCATCTTTGGACAACAATCCCCCTAATCATATTGCCTTCAGTCCTCAGGACCCTCAGTTATAGTTTGGCAGCGGCTGCCCCCTTAATCAAGTCATCATCAGTCCTCGAAGCAACATTACAGTCAAGAAGTGAGCATTTGTCTCCAGCTCATAAAAGCTCCAACTCTTCGGGGCCAGATATCCAGAATATAAATAGGAGAATCTTAAATTCACTTCCCTCGAATTCGATTCGTGATGAGAATTTACTCACTTTTATGATTGGTAACATGTTGGGTCCTCTTAAGGAGAAACATAAAGACGCTATCTTGTCTTCCTTGGACGTTAGCATGGGGATTTAAACTCGCCAGCCGATGTACCTCTAGGTTTTGAGTATTTATTTATGTTTTTTCATTCATATGTTGGAATTGTCGTGGTGGCATCCGCAACCATACCAAACAAAATTTTATTCATTCTTACTTTCACAAATATTAAATTCAATTTTGGGTTTTGTTGGAGATGAAATGTGAGGAGATTAGCAAAGTGGTAGCGTGAAAATTTTGGGGACATAATGACTTCTCACTTCATTGTTCCCCTTCCCAAGGCTTGTCAGGTGGAATTATATTCTCAATGTTACCTTGACTAATTCGATGGATAGATGGTGCATTTTCCATCTAATTTCCCCTTCTGTTGATTTGTGTGTGGTCGTGCTTTATGGGTCCACAATTGTGAGCGAATGAAATCAAATGTGGAATGATTTGTTACCACTTATTAGACCATTGCATCAGGTTTTAATTTGCTGCGATTTTAATGAGGTTTTTCATAAATCAAAGAGATCGGGGGGTAGGTTCTCACAATCAATATCTCACTTCTGAGACTTTGTTAACGAAGGTGAACTCATTGACCTTCCACTTCATGGTCGTGACTTCACTTAGTCGAATATGCACTCTTATTCAAGAATCGACAGGGTTTTGGTTTCTTGCAGTATATCGGACTTATGGTCGGCTCTTTCAATTTCAACTGTGGATTCGACTCTCTCAGATCACGTACTAATTCTTTTCCAATCGCGGTCTATTGCTTCAACTGGTCAGATGCTATTTCATTCCCTCAATTGTTGGTGGGATCACCTAGATTTGCTATCTTTTATCAGATCAAAATGGAGGGAAGTTTGTGATTCGAATAGTGATAGGGATATCAAATTTAAATTGGCAAGATTGAGCTCCTTTATTCGGCCATGGCATCGGCCAAACTTTGGAAATTTAGAATCCCGAATTAAGAAGCTTGAATCTGAGATACTTTCACTCATCGCAAATAGCTCCTCCAGGCTGCTATCCGAGATCGCTGCTGCCGAGCTGCTTCATTATCGTTCCTCACTGTTGCACCTTCACCGTAATCATGAGAGTATAAAGCATCAATAATCGCGAGTCAACAAGACTGTATTGAGAGAGCAAAACACAGCCTTCTTCCATCGCATTGCAGCTGTGCACTACCAGAACAATAGAATTTCACAACTTGACATTAACTTGACATTAACGGACATTAACGGAATTCGATCATTTTACATTAATCTTTTCAAGCCGTCTCGCGTCATCCTATTCTCTCTTCGTAGGTTACAATTTGCAAAGGTTTTGAATTTAGCAAATGCCAACTTAGTGATTCTATTCTCAGAGGATGAAATATGGGCTACCATTTCATCTTGTGAGGAGAATAAGGCCTTGGGTCCAGAGGGATATAATTTTTTTATTTTTTCAAAAGGCTTTGGACTGATTTGAAAGGGGAAACGTCAACATTTTCTATCATTTTTTTGCCTCAGCCGATTTGCCCAACACCATCAAGTTTACTTATACAATGTTGATTCCAAAAACACCGGGGATGTCGACCTTAGGGAATTTCCATCCGATTGCGCTTATTCATGGAGTTTATAAGATGGTGGCAAAGCTTCTTTCTCACTGTTTGTAGCCAATTCTATCAGATTTTATCTCCAATAAATCAATTTGCATTCATTAAGGGGTGGAGCATCCATGAATGTTCATTTTTGGCTACGAAAGTAATCAGTTCGGCCCATAAACAGAAGAGATCGTGCCTTGTGCTAAAATTATATTTTCATAAGGCTTTCGATAGCTTATCGTGGAACTTCATTGATGCGGTGATGATGGCGATGGGGTTCAATTAAAAATTGATTGTGTGACTTTCCAATTGCTAAAAGAAATCAACAACTTCTATTTTAATCAATGGGAAATCGTGTAAACCCATCCGGCTTCATAAAGGGGCGAAACAAGATGACCCATTATCCCCATTCATTTTTGTCTTGGCCATTGAAGGTTTGAAGCAATTAATCGATGCTAGTGTGGGTGAAGGAATACTTCTTGGTTTTCGTTTGGATGATTCATTGTTGGATATCTCGTTGTTACAATTCGTAAATGATACCATTTGTTTCCTTCCAGCTGAGGAATACGTAGTCGTGAACTTCAGGTGTATTTTGAAATGCTTCAAATTAATCTCTAACTTGAGCATTAAATTTCACAAAAGCTCGTTAATGGGGATTCACGTTGAAAATGGCAACCTTGGTCGCTTCGCTGCAAAGCTCGGTTGTCAAATTGAAAAATTCCCAATTAAGTATCTTGGAGCCCCACTTTCATTCAAGAGATTACCGGTTGTGAATTGGGACCCCTTTCTTGCCAAGTTTTCTCGAATATTAGCCAATTGGAAGGGGAATTGTCTCTCTTACGTGGGTAGAGTTGTTCTCATCAAATTAATCCTATCTTCTATACCGATGTACCTTTTTATCAATCTAACTTCCATCCATTGTAGAAGAGAAGTTAAATGGTATGATGAGGAACTTTCTTTGGCGAGGTGATGTGAATAGAAGCGGGATTTGTAGAATAAGTTAGAGCACAATCAACTTACCTCTTTCGCTTGGAGGACTTTACATTCGAGACTTTAAGATGATAAATGCAAGCTTACTTCTTTAAATGTCTATGAAAATTAACATCGTCGGACATGACATCACTTTGGTTCGCGTATTGTGTCCGTCGTCTTGGCTTTCGAAATTGGCATGATATTTTAACTTTTGATTGGTCAAAATTGTCGCCAATTTGGTTGGATATTTCTTCTTCCTGCTATCGTAGATAGATTTGGGAGCTTATTTCCTTGAATTATCTGGTCAAGCTTGGTAATGGGCTTATTGCATCATTTTGGTTTGATAATTGAACCTCAAACCAATCGATCAAATCGCTATTTCCAGATTTATTTGAAATGTGCAATCAAACGAACTCATGGACAAGCGTGGGATGTCAGGCATTAATGAGTTCGGTCTGTTTTGGAAGGCTGTTTTAGAGGAGAAACCTTCGCCAAACTTGAAAACTAGGTGCATCAAGCTTAGTTCATGGATTTTACTATCCAACCCGTCCATCTTTGAAGTAGATATGGTTGAAGGGGTCAGCTTGCATTGTCATTACCATTTGAAGAGGACCGTTTCATTTGGGAATCGGGAGATGGAAATGAGTACACCGTGTCAAGCTTCTGTTCGAGCTTTTATCTAACAAACCGATGGCCAAAACCAACGTTTAATTTTTTGCAGGTTTGGAAGTGTCACCACCTAAAATCAGATTCTTGGCTTGGATGATATTCCATGGAAGGCTGCCAACGAGACTATTCCTGTTCAACATGGGTTGTATCTCTGTGCAAGACGGCTACTGTCCATTTTGCCTGCTTCAAGAATCAAACGACCATGCAATTGTGTTATGCTTGAGGAGTCATCATGTTTGGACTAATGCAATTAACTGGCTCGATTTCAGCAACCCCATTCCTCCCACCGCAATGACTTTTTTCATCAATGGCAAGCTTACTTCAAAGTCGGACATGCCAAAAAATTTGGAACGGCTCTATGGTTAACTATCGCGTGGTTGATTTGGACTTCAAGAAATAAGTTCGTGTTCGAAGATAAGCAATCAGATGTGGATCACCTTGTCTCTTCTATTCACTTGTGTTGGTTTTATTTCAAATGTAACAAACAATTGATTAGCTTTTCGATTTTAGATCTCATTGTAAACCCGGAACTCATTCGCTCTTGTAACTAATGTGTTACTCATCTTGAGTACTGATTTATTTAATAAAAGAGAGGCAAGAGTTTTTGTAGGCAAGCGAGAAAACCAACCTAGTTGGGGATCTCGCCTCGAAATTTTCTTTCGCTTCAACCTTTTAACTTTCAGAAAGACACATTGCCTTTCCGGGGATATTTAAAAAAAAAAACATTTGATTTGCATATTTTCGAAATTATGAACACCCTTTTGCAAAGAAAAATAAGTGTGTGTGTGTATATATATATATATATATATATATATATATATATATATATATATATATATATATATATATATATAACAAATCGTAACCGTATATGACAATAATTAAGGACATAAACTAATTTTTCTTTCAATGTATATTACCAGCTCATAAATAAAACAAATAAATTAATATGATACAAAGATATGAATTTGAATAATAATTAAGAAAATATGAATAAACTTAAGGATATAAATGATATATACTTATTAATATACATAATATTACAAACATTTATGAGAAATGGTAAAAAAATGTTATGTTTGCGAAACTTACTTATATAAATACCTTCATTCTTTACCTTTTATAACCAATTTAAATTTTCAATTTCACACAATACATTCTATAATTATTCCAGTTTTTTTTCCATTATTGTGCATGTTCTATCTAAACTGAAATCAATCGTTTTTCTACACCGGTTCTCTCTCTAATAATGCTCTCTATTAGGTTTTGATATTTCAGTTTGCCGATCCCTTACTTCTCTATTTCAATCTCTGTCTCAATCATTTGGTTCCTCTTTCTGAATTTTGATTGTTCTTCATTGTTCTCAATTTAGATTTTGAATAATACCTATATCTGTTTTGGTTTGTGCATTTTTTATAAAATTGTGTTTACTTTGATTTGATTTCACAATTTATTTGTTATATCTAAAGGTTTGAATTTCTGTTTTAATTCAACAGAATGTAAGGTCTTATGGTATGTACATAAGGTGTTTGATGAATTGTCTGAATGGTGGTGAGATAAACTTTGACATGTATTTGCATTACTTATTAGATTCCTACCACCTTCTTATTAATTTCCTACTAGATATTGATGGATTGAACAAACTTTCAATAAAATATAAGGTTCCTGTCACATTCCTACCAAATATTAAACAAAAAAAAAGTTAAAACGTATCTGATAAGTATCCGGTAGGATGCTCATATGTATGTGAATTTAGTGAAAATCTTTCTTGACATGTACTCATATGCTATGTAGATAAACTTTGACATGCATTTGTATTACTTACTAGTTCCTACCTCATTCCTACCAAATACATGCTATATTGATTCAATGTCTTGTAGATATTTATGTTACATGTGATGTAATCACTTTCCAGTGCATTTTCATTTAATTTTAAGATTATAATTGTTTGTTTACTGCTTTTGTACTAATTATATAACAAAGGTATATTTTCTACCAGTTTCCTACCATGATCCTACCATTTTTTTACTAGATTTTGAACAGTTGAAAAAATTTTAAGTATATCACAATAGATGACGTTTCGAAGATAAAATGCGACGAATAAAAAACTCTAAAGCGACATGTCAAAAAAATAAACAGTTTAAGAGATAATTATAAAATAAGGTAAGAAATTTAAGAAACCAACAAGAACATACGGGAGAAGAGCATATACTGTAGGAGCGTATGAATGTTAACTTAAATCTTAAATGAATCAAAATAGTTAGGACTCAAAACTTAGAATGATACAAATCCTAATTTTCAATGCATTTTAAAAATTAGCCCAACATTAAACAAGGATATACCAAATGAATTATATAAAATTAACGGATTTCCTCCTCGCGGAAGATTAATAGGTTTAAAGACGGGGTTCATAAGTCACAAGGTGGAGAAGAGTAATTTAATCCTCACTCTGTTAACTAAACAAAAATTGTCCCTACTTCACGAGTTCTTAACACATAATCTCTACACTGACCCGGACGAAGCTCCCTTGCTTTGTTGACAACCTAGGTGATATACCATTTGAATTCCTTTATCATATAAATTATTTACCGCTGAGCTATGTTTAGTTGATTTTTACTTGGCTTAATGAGGTCTATTCGGGCATGTCAAATGCAAAATATTGGTCTTTGTTGTCTTTTTTTTATATATATTTTCTTACATTTGCCTCTAATTCTTTGTGTTTTCTCTCTTCTTTATACCAATTAAATATTTTTACACTAAAAAAAATTCAGAAAATTTTAACATCGCACCGTGTAGGTGACTCGAACTTGTCACATCCAAGGACATGTTCATGAAGTCTCAACCACTATAAGTAGGGGCGGAGCTAGGGTGGGCACACAGAGGCAGCCGCTCACCCAGTCGCCAGCAAGTTGAGAGTTTTCCGGTGAGTAAGCCTCCATGTATCCTTAATTGCCTTTGCGGCCATTGTTATAAGTATTGAAAGAGCAAAAGAAATGCTCTAAAAGGAAAAAGATAATGAATATATTAAAATATTACCCACAATAAGTGCAAATGTAAAAGGAAAGACATTAAATTGATTATAATAATTCCTTTGTTGAGTTCCAAAAAAAATTAATAGGATTTGATTTTTCTCCGTAATTATTTATGATCATGGGAGTTACTATATTTTTTTTATCAAAACCTTATATTATGTGGAAATTAACTCCTAACAGAATTAATCTTAAATAAGTTACCAATTAATGTATCCTATATAATACCTAAACATAAATTAAGCTTTAATTTTAATTAAAAGAACTTATAAGTTTTAAATTGGTAAAGAGAGTCAATAAACATGTTTTGAATTAATGTATTGTTAAACATAATTATTAATTAAATATTTAAATTTATTAAATGAAATAATATTATTATTCATTGTATGAAAATATTAACTCAATGT
>CATIWQ010091266.1:0-31754 GCA_949673415.1 Euphorbia schlechtendalii | reverse complement strand
GTCTTGGTGGGCCGTCCCCCGGACGTTAAGCCTCACAGGACTCTAATTCCTGGAAAGAGCTAATCCAGGTGGCGACTCCACACTGAGAGACGGCGGATTCGGGTTCGAACCGATCTTAAACGTTTTCGCCATTCTCTCTTTCAAACTTTTTTTTTCGGGTCCCAGACCCTGTGATTTTCCTTCATCTGTTTTCAAAACACCCCGGTGGACCGCGCCTATGATTCCCGCGCGCTCTCGGCCCACCGCTCCGTGTCGTCCGCTCACACTTGTTAAGTTCATCAATGAATTGTCATTCTTGCTGAATCTTTATGCATATGTTTATCTTGATTGTTTGCATGCCAATTGTAGAATATCGCAAGTAAGTATCCCATCACATCATGGTTCAATAAAAAAAATAATAAGAAAAGAAAAAAAATAAGAAAAAGAAAAGATAAATTTGCTGGATTGAAAACCTGAAAGGGCGGTCCATGAAAAAATTAAGACAAGGTTCGATAGATTGAAAACCAGTAAGGGCGGTTTATGCAGAAATTAGAACCGAAGAAATATCAATTTCATCATCTCCTCTTCTGAATGGTGCAAGGAATTGTCTATCTCCTCCATATATTAGGATGAATATCATCGGACTTCCCTCACAGAGAGGATTGTTACAACTAAAGCTTCCAAGCTCTCATTATCACCTTCAAAGTGAACATAACCAACATGGTTCGAGATCAACATTAACATCATTGAATCCATACCAAAGAAGGAAACAAGCATAAAAAAAGTTAATGACTCATCCAAATCCTCGTTAAACCAAATTCAGGCTTTGAACTCGACTCTAATTCATCCATAAAATTGAACTTCAACTCAGACCCATGTCCATCATCACTCTGAAGAAGTCATATCTACAAAACTTGACCATCGATAAAAAGGCAACCATGGAATGCCCAATGAGATGAATCCCAGGGGCACTCATGCACCAGCATAAGAGGGTATCAACTTGGAAATCTCCGAAAGGCCCCACATGCAATGAAGCTTCTACTATCGACTGGGCCAATACTCCAAAGCCAATGATATCTGCAACAGACAAACATACATCATGCGATAAATATTATTCATGCATAAAGTCATTCATACATGCATACGTATCATGTCACTTACAGGTGAAGGTAATGTTAAACTTAGGCAATGCCATTCCAACAAGAAAAACACTCTACCTGCACATGAGGAAACTACAAGTATTAAGAAGATGTCGGAGCATCACATCATCAAAATTGAGAATGACAATGGCCCAACTCAGGCCATTTCAACTTTCATCAAATTCAAGCCTACCAAGACCTCTTTCAAGCAACATTACAACATCACGAAAGCCTCCCAAAACAACGTAGCGGCCATCGGGACTTCTTCGAAAATCTCAAACTCAAATTTCCACGTTTATTATGAGCCTGGAGAAAAGTTTCTCAGAACCCTCATGTTTTAATTCTTGATTGAAGGGGTAAAATTTTTTGCTTTTAGCAATCTCAATCAAGGATTTAAAACATATGTCCCAAGTATCTACTAATAAATTTCTTCATTCTTGCAGGTACCCCTTCAACTCATAAGGGGCATCTATGTCAGACTCAGCAGTTAACATATCATCAAAGGCATGGAGCATATGGCTTTCATTCTTTTCCTAGTAATTCTGAGGTTCACAGTCAACCCACGGTCAACTCACAAGGGGTATACAATTTAGATCACAATGGTCAACCATCCGACAATGAATTTTGATGAAGACTTATTACAGTCGATGTATCATCAAAGGCATGGAGCACATGGCTTTCATCTCTTTCCTAGCCTTTCCGAGGGTCATAGTCAACCCACGGTTAACTCACAAGGGGCATACAATTCATACCGCAATGGCCAACCCTCCCGCAATGGATTTCAACAAAGATTTACCACAGTCGATGCATTTTCAAAGGTATGAAGCACACGGCTCTCATCCTTTCCCAAGTGATTTCGACGGTAACAGTTAACCCATGGTCAACTCACAAGGGGCATACAATTCAAACCATAATGGTCAACCATCCCACATTAGATATTAACGAAGACTTACCAAAGTCGACGTATCATCAAAGGCATGGAGCACACGACTTTCATCCTTTCCCCAACTAAGGGTCACAGTAAACCCAGAGGTCAAGTCACAAGGGGTATATAATTTAGACCGCAATGGTCAACTCACAAGGGGCATCCACAGCAGACTTTCTACAGTCCGCGTACCCTCTTGGACTTTCTATAGTTCATATTCCTTTCAAGAATTTTTACAGTCCCCAAACTTTCTACATTCCACATTCCTTTTTAGACTTTTTACAGTCAATGAACTTTCTACAATCCTCATTCCTTTTTAGACTTTTACAGTCAACGAACTTTCTACAGTCCAAATCTTTTTCCAACTTTTTACAGTCACTGGACTTTCTACAGTTCGCATTCCTTTTTAGACTTTTTACAGTCAATGGACTTTCTACAGTCCAAATCTTCTTCAGACTTTTTACAGTCAACGAACTTTCTACAATCCTCTTTCCTTTTGACTTTTTACAGTCAAATGAACTTTCTATAATTCACAAATTTTTGACTTTTTACAATCAACGAACTTTCTATAGTTCGTAATCTTCTAACTTTCTACAGTCAGCGAACTTTCTACAGTTCGCAATTATCTGACTTTTTACAATCAAACGAACTTTCTACAGTTCGCAAATTTCTAACTTTTAACAATCGACGAACTTTCTACAATTCGCAACTCTCTAACTTTTTATAGTCAACGAATTTTCTAAAGTTCATTTTCTTCTAACTTTCTACAGTCAGTGAACTTTCTATAGTTCACATCTTTTCTGAATTTTTACAGTCTATGAACTTTCTATAGTTCACATCTTGTCCCTACTTTTTAAGTCAGCGGGCTCTCTACGGTCCACATCTTCAATGGGCTTGCTACAGCCTGTACATGGGACTCTTAACCAGAAGAACGGAGGTGCACGGCTAACGTTCTTTCCCCAATGATTCCAGCGGTAGCAATAGCCAAATGTCAACCTTCAAATGGTAATCATTGTCGAACGGGCAATTTGCAAGGGGCATAGAGAGACCAATCGCAAGCAATGTCTCATCAGGATAAAAACTTCTGATCATCATGAAGTTTTCACCTTAAGTAGTGCTAAACGTGACCGGTCAGGTATCATCTCTAAACCTCGCTGCTCTTTCAATCATGGGACCATACTGATCTCATATCAACAATGATCCCACAAGGGCCTTTGAGCACGGGATTTCACCCCGACTCGTGAGTTTGAAGATGAAGCTATAATTTGTTTTTCCCTTGCTAGATTTTCACTTTTTACAGGGTCTTGAATTCATCCGAAGGAAGCTTGCTTTGTTTCTTTGAGCCCTAACCCCTTTTTTAAGCAATTTCAGCATAAAAAGCCCAAGGCAAAGAAGCAATGTTGTTAACTACGTTGCAATGTGGTTAACGACATCGCATCACAATGTCGTTAACGACATCGCATCACAATGTTGTTAACGACATTGCATCACAATGTCGTTAACGATGTTGCCTAATATTGTTAACTACAATGAAGCGACATTAGAACCAGAATTGAATTTTGTGGACTTTTTCAGCCAGAAAGCAAATCTTTGCCCATTTTCTCGGATCTTATCTTTTGAAATACAGCTGCCACACTTTATCTAAGACCAAAAATTCAACATTTAGAGAGGTGATTGAGGAAAAAGTTGAAAAAAAGAAAGATCCTACATTGACTTTTTTGGACTGAATTGGCAGAGAGGGGGACTGAATTTGATAAAAAAATATTGAAAAGAAAGACAGGAAAAGATCTAGAGAGCATTAGGGAGCATTTCTTCATGTATTCTTGAGCAAAACACCAAACTTTGATCCCCAACACTTGAGATTTCGAGGTTAGTTAGATTAAATCCTTGAGGTTTAAACTTGAATGGAGAGTCTACAACATCTTTATCACTCACTTGAAAGTTACTACACCTTCTAAAGCATCTACTTTGGCAAGGAATAGATCCCTTCCAAAGATTTTCGGTAAATCACCAAATCAAACCAAAAAGAAACATGGAGAGCTTCCCGGAGGACTTCATGGACCTTAAAGAAAGTTGATTCATGATTATGAGGTAAGCCTCTAAGTTCCTAGAGTTTGTGCTTACATTTATATGCTTTTCTTTTTTTGAAGTTTCATTTTCTTTTTGGTTTTTTCCTTTTTTGCACACCAATCTATTTTTTGGGAATTTCAGTATGATTTCAAATCTTGTTAAGTATTTTGTTTACATAAACATATTCTACACATATTGAGCTTTCTGTAATGATAAAGATCATCTAAATTGGTTAAGTATAGCAAAGGTTATGATCGTTTGAAGTTTGGAATCTTCGTTTTGCTATTTTCTGCTGATTCTGTGCTTTTTCTGTAGGTCTGGAACCTCGAAGTCGTTAACAACATGACCTAATATCGTTAAAAATATTGAGACATTGTAATTTCATTAACGACATGGCCTAATGTTATTAATGACATTGCCTTTGGCAGAACCCAGTTTCACTTTATTTTGCATCGTTTCGAATCGTTTAAGCCCGGAAAGACCCGCTGAGACCCTTCTGAGTTTGGAAATACATAATTAGGGGTAATAAACCTCTAAATTATAATTATTTAGTATTTATATATGATTTGTTAATGTATTAATATGTTGATTAAAGTTTGGAGTAGAAACGGAAGAGCTTCGGGCCATTTATATCGATATCACCCTTCATAGGGAAGTCGAAAATGATATGGATGACATTGTTACCATTGTTAACCCAAACGATGGATATGAAATGCATGTTTGGCCTAGATTTATGTTTCTAAATGTTATTTTAGGTCACCCACACGAAGGGAACACAAGTTTCTGGATAACCGGCCCAACAATATAACATGCGGCATTTTCAGTAATAAAAATGGCCAACATAGTTGAAAATAAAAATGAACAATTTTCATGGAATAAGAAATTTTAAATCTCTATTGTTTTTACCTTGACCACATGGGTCTTGCCAAAATCCAAATCGAACATACTCGCAAATACTTATGATGTGCCATATATGTGCTAACCTTTGTAGATGCAGGTAGTTTCGGATAGATGTATGTTGGGATTTAATTTCCTTCAGGTATCACTTTTCATTTTGAAATAAAATGTAATATTTGTTAGATATCAGTGTATTTTAGGTGAATTAGATTTCAATGTATTTAGGCGATTTGTAAAACCCCAACCCAATGATGTAATTAATCCCGCATAGACTAGGCGCATTTACTTTCCTATGTGTTTACTTTCTTGCACTTTATTACTACTTTCTGAATGCTCTCTAAATAACCAAAAACATAAGCTGAAAACATCTAGATTGAATCGAAATATCATAAGTGTGGTTTCCAAACTTGAATAATGTTAACTCAAATGATGATGAAATAGGTAACTCATCCCGAGCCCGAATCTCTGAACTATGGTATCGCTTAGGCTTAATGGATCTAGGCTATACCGAATTTTCCCGGAAGAGCTGATCCGGGTGGCGACTCTGAGTACCATAGGCTAGAGATCCTGATCTCGAATCCATTAAGCTTGAAACTCACATTTTCAAACAACATTTTCTTCAAGCAACACATCTTTCAAAATATGCTCCTTTCGAAAAAAAACCCCATGCCCCATCTCACGAGGCCGGCGCTTCGCGATGTTCCCGCGGGTCCAACCGTCATCCATTCACAGTAAGTTAATTCTTTCCAGTTACATCAAGAATAACAAAGTCAAAATTTTTGATATTATGACATATTTAATATAATATATATTTATAAAAAATAAAAAATATTCACACCTTACTTTGACAGAGCAAGCCTGTACTGATAACGTGTTACAAATAAAGTATTACTGCTAGATTATAATAACAAGAATTTAAGAGAAATATAATTTCTAATTTCTGAGGGGTATTAAATAAAAAAAATCGAATCATGTTGATGGGAAAACTCAATAGAATAAACCATAAACAATCAAGAAACATAATGAAGAATAAGTATGGAATATGGTTCCATGTGCTAAATCTCTAGCAGAAGTTGACTCTAAACGCTCCTCTTTGGTGTGGGTTGATGGTACCTGTAAGATAGAAACCATTTCTATGGAGGACTAGCCGTGTGACTGGTGTAGCCTCTTCGATGCTTAAGTTGGATCGGATTTAAGAGAGGAGGCAAGGAGTTTTTGAGTGTGTAGAATACGTACCTTCGCATGGTGACCCCAAAGGTCCTTTTATAGACTTCAATTATCCCCTAGCATGATTCAAAGAGTGAATTATCTAGAGTTCTAATCTGCTTAGATCTTTATCTTATTAATAAGATAGAGTTTCTCACCAGTGAGAGTTTTTGCCATGAGGTTTCTATGCTAATTTAGAATCATAGATGGACTCTTGTTCCTAAGGTATCAAGCCCAGTCTAGGCGGATAAGCTAACTTAGCTTGTAGCCGCTCAAGCCCTCTCCTCTTAATGAGATAAGGGAAGACTTGGTCCTTCCTTTCTTTGGGGAGGTCGTAATCTACCTAGATGATCTTTGAGTGGCAGGCACACGCCTCGCCATATTTGACTATGTTATTAGAAGTCCACAAGTGTTTGAGGCTTCTTTTAGGAGCTTGATTTGTCCACATCCTCCGAGCTCAAGCAGATTCGTTGTCATGTGAGTTTCAAAAAGTGTATAGCTCACGCTCTAGAATTTCCTTTTTGGGCGCATGTTTGAGCGCCAATCTAAAATGCACTAGTTTTTGAATTTCAAATGTGGGGACAATAATGACCCATGTTTCCTACAAGGGTGAAATGCTTTTTGTTTGTCATCTCCTTCCCTATTTAAGTGCTTATATTTCTCTTACTACCACTTTTCACAAGTTTTCAGTTTCATTTCTCTCTGAATTCTTCGGCAATATTTCTTGCGATTGCTCCTACCGGACTTGCTCTGATCTTCATTTCCCATTTCATTTCAAAAAGTGAATTTCATTCTTCCCTTTATGTTTCGATTTCTCAACACTTTGTGCTTGTTCATCCTTGGATATTGTTTCTAAAACTATTCATATTTCTCTTGGTTTTGAAATTGCTGCATTGTTCATTCTTTATTATTTACTACCATCATCATGTGTTTCTGGAAAAATATTGAAATGATTGTTAATTTTGTAGAATAAGGTTGTGTTATATTGTTCTTGCTTAGTTGTTGATAATATGCTATCACTTTGAATATGTCATTTGAGGGTATTTAGCTTTAGGTGCGCACTGATCGAGTTTTGCATGCTAATTTGAGTGAAATTTCCCAGAATTTTTTTATTATATATCGAACATTTGAAACCTTTGGAATTCACTGTTAGATCTAAATAACCAGCATAAATAATTTGAATGTTGTTTGTGCTGCCTCGAGCTAACTTTAGATGCTTTATGATCTTTTTTAATAGCTTAGAATTTTAATAGGTAATAATGACCGACTCGGTGTCAACCACTAGTAGCCAAATTAGTAGGGAATTTGCTGAGATAAACTCGACTGAATGTAGATTATATTGATTGTGCCTCCCCCTTTAGGCTATCCTGCTCAATTGAAGCCAAGTCAGACCCATCGATGACCGAGTGAATAACAGCCAAACCACCTTAAGTTTGCAATCCTCTTCTACAACAGCCTGTGCTAAAGTTGATGAAGAGATGGGGCAAACTCCTGTAGAGCCACCTCAACCTGCAGCTGGGGTTTTGCCTCCAATGAATAGGATAAAGAGGGCCTCTACTCGCCCAATGAGGTGGTATGTGGCTACCCATCCCGCTACTTTATTGAAAGGGAAGGGAAAGGTTAGGGAGATTATAAATAGGATGCCTAGTGTGGATTTTATCGAGTCGATTCAAGATCTGATGGATCTGGAGTTTGAGATGGAAGTATTCCATATGCTCAAGAGGTGTGAGATCCTACTTCCTTCTAAGACCCGGTAAATCACGCGTTCACTTGAGGGGTATTTTGGAATTTATATGTACCAGATTTGGTCGGGTTTTATCTATCCATTATCTGAAGGGATAAGCGATGTCTTGAGAGAGTTTCACCTCAGCCCCGGCTTAACTGCATTCCAATGCTAGGATTGATTTGATGGGGAACTATCTTATTTGTACAGGGTTAGAGATGCGCTTTAACGTGGAATTCTTCAAGCTGGTGGCCTCCTTGAGGAAGATGAATAATGAAGATCTTTATCACTTCACCCATCGAGGTGGATTCTACCTATTTACTAATAAGGTGGATTCAGTGAAGTACTTCAAACTAGTGTTTTATAAAGCGCAAAGTATTAGTCGGGGGATCGAAGATAAATCAGGGCCCAGCCATGGATTAATCAGGGCCTAGATGGATTTAGGTGCTAATTAGTAGGGTTTAGGCACTAGGCGTAGCCAGGCGGAGACCCTCAAAATAACACTTAGGCGTGGACTTTTAAAATAATGCTTCAAACAATACTTCATTTTTATCAAAATAAAAGGATAAAAGGATACTTCATTTTTATCAAAATAAAAGGATCGCCACCCCCAATTCCCTACCGAGTGGAACTTAGTGCCTGATATGGCTTATAAACTTTGTTAGCTCGAATCCCAATGTAGATGCCTTTAGAGCCCTTAGTTAGGCATGTGGCGATGTTAAAATATCCACTGGGCCATGTCCATGAATGTTAGGATTATTGAGCCCGGCCACCCGGACCATATTTACCATTATGGCCCGAAAGTTTATCCAGGTACTTAATTCTTCTTTCTTTTTGTTTTTACAGTGTCTAAATTTCCATCCCTTTGTGAACTTATGGAAACCGCGGCTAAGTGGTCGAAGAGTCACAAGCGTTCGAATGAATGAGAGGAAGCTGAGCTGATAAAAGGTTCAGATAATGTAGTTCTAAACGGTCAAGGAGTGAATCCTCTAAAGAAGAAGAGGAAGCGTAAAGATGCGGGAGTGGACAAGGAGCCGCCTCACTCCTCCCCAGCTAAAGAGACTCCCCTCTAACCGGTAAGAGTGGTGTTGCATTATTATTTTTTACTTGTTTTGTGTCCCTAACATAATTTCTTATTAGGAGGCTAACTTGGAGGTTGCTACTAGTTTTTCGAGGTAAATATCTTCCAAGACAATTCACGATGACCTGGTGGTGCATGCTGGGGATGATCCCTCCATCTACTCCGTCCCGATGTAGAATATTTGGAGGATTATTTTGCCTCTTCCCTCTCTGAGTTGGAGACTCAGACCTTGATGCAGACGACAAAGGTTATGTTTCTACTAACCACTGAGTTTTGTTTATCACTTACCTTTACTTGATTTTTTTGTTCACCTCTCTTATCATAATGTGACTTTCTTTTTAGTTAGCATTGTGAGCGATCGACTTGGTGAGGAGGTGTCAGGATGTGGGGTGGGCTGAGCATACCCACGAGCTCACCCGTCAGGAGTTGGAAAGGTCTTCCAAGCGTATTGTTGAGTTGGAGGCGAAAAATGCTCAGGTGGAGGAAGATAAGGTGGACTTGGCTTGGAAGCTTGATGAGGCTAGCAAGAAGGTTGAAGAACTCCAGCAGACCATATCGATGATAAAGCTGTAATTTATTTTCCTTTGCTAGTCTTTCACTTTAATAGGATTTCGAATGTCTTCGGAATAAGCGCTTATTGTTTCTTACAAACCTTATGTAGACCCCTTGATACTAGGCCAATTAGGGCTTGACCCAAGTCAAGCCCAATGCCCATACTGACATGCCAATGTTAGTATTGGCATTGGTAATGTCAATGTTAGAATTGCCATAGTGACACCGACATTATCACCTCAACAATAGCCAAGCCTAGTTTGGGCCAAACCAAATCCAAAACTCAACACCAATACCGATGTTGCTAACATCGGTGTCGACATTGGAACATCGACACCTATGTCACTAAGTCAGCAACAACATAATTGCATAATTTGAGGAATAATGGAGCCATTAGTCTTCTAGGGCCCTTGTACCCTTGGTTGACCTTACTTTCATGCTGATTACTGTAGGGTGACTGGAGAGCATCATCCTTCCTTGGATTGGGATGGTAAAAAAAGGTAAAGTACATGGTAAATCATCATGAGGTTTGTTTTGGATTAAAGGGACCTCTCCTACAAAAGGAGAGCTGAGATGCAGATAATATGGGCTAAAACTCATGCATAAGAGGCAGGAAAAAAGGCTCCTTTGGTTTTTAAAAAGAAAGTTTGCATTTCATGTGTTTTTGGGTTGGTTTTGGGGTATAATCTTAAGATTAAGTAAGGTTTTCTTGAAAAAGAAGGAAGTAAGTTCATAGGAAGGGTATGGATTTGGGATTTTTGGGATTCATCTAGGTAATCTTGAGGTTTAGAATCACAAATATTGAGTGGGATTGAGGAGAATAATGTCTCTAGTTCTTATTCATGTTCCAATCTCTTCTTATCATCTTTGCCAAGTTTTAACCTAATAAAATTTAATGGAGAAGACACCAATACAATCTCAAACTACAATATGTCACCATAAATTAAGTTTGTGGAGCAACACTTGCTTCATTCCTTGATCTAGCCAAGCTAATAACCACACCATGCAAGTTAAAGAAAAGAGGAGGGCTTCCCGGAGGAACTTTGCAGATCTTGAAGAAGTGGATTCTTGACTACAAGGTGAGCCTATGAGTTCCTAGAGTTGTGTTTCATGCTTATTTGATGATTTGATGTTGTTTTGAAGAAGGTTCAAATGTTTGCACTTTTCCTACTTACATTTTGGAAAAATAAGGTAACACTGATGTTGGTGTTGCGACGTCAGTGTCGGTGTCATAATGCTGAAATCGACATTGCAATGTCGATGTCTACGTTACCCCTTTTTTCCAGAATGTAAGATTATTCATATTTACCAAGGAGTGATTAATTAACAAAAAATGACTTGTTTACATGGATATATTGAGACTAGTAGAATAATTACATGTTGGATTAATCTTTTGAATATCTCCCGAGAGAAATCAATATTTAAACAACGATTTCCTCTTCACTGAGATATGTACGTGAATTTCCTCGGAATATATACGAAGGGTAGTAATTATGTTCCCGAGCTTAGAATCACTTACGACGTCCATATATTTGTGAATAATTAAGTTAAAACTAGGAAACCCCCATGAAAGGAACACCCCGTTCCCGGATATCCTACACAATGAAATTCACATACGGCGCTTTCATTAATAAAATGAGCAACATATTTGTATAAAGATGGATCATTTTTCATAATGGAAATTGCGAGCCTTTGTTGGCGCTTTTATATTTAACTCGACCATACGGGTCCTCCAAATATCTAAATTGAACATACTTAGTGCATTAGCACAAGTTTGTGGTGTGAAAATATTTCGTGCTAACCTCTGTGAATGTAGGTAGGATAGGTTAGATGTATGTTAGGGCTTATTTTCCTTCGGGTATCGCATTTCAATAAAAAAATTATGTATTTGTTAGATCACTTGTATAATAGGATATAGATCTATTCATTTACCTAGATCTCATGTATTTTAGGCCATTTATATTCCCCATACCTAAATATGTAAATAATCCTCACTAGACTAGGCGCATTTAATTTCTTACATGTTTGCTTTCCACACTTATTTATTGCTTTTCCGTAAGCGTGCTAAAATATAATTCGAAATTGATTTAGAATGGGATATAGCGATATTGGAATATGGTAGCCACTTACCTAATATGACTTAAATAACGATAAAATAAGTAACTCATCTGGACCCGAATCTCTATATTACGGTATAGTTTAGGCTTAACGGATTTAGGCTGTACTAAATTTCCCAGAAGTGCTTATTTGTGTGGTGACTCTGTATAACATAGGCTAGAGTTGGAATTTATCTCACGGCGGCCGCGCGGGTAAAACGTCGTCCACTCACAGTGGCGACTCTGCTGGGGACCTCTTCTTTCTTTTTAAACTTAAAAGTTTCGAAGATTGATGAGTTAGTGAAAATTCATTATTTAAGTTAAACCATTTTCCAAAATTTCTATATCCCACAAAGCATGCATTAGACAAATTAGCCATTAAGGTTAGCTTACCCTGTTTTACTGAGAAGCTTGCGAAAGTATCCTTTGCGACCGAAGGTACTTAGCTAGTGGATCACTTGTTTCTATACTGCATAGACCCCCTTGAACCTATTTGGGAAAAGGGAGAAAGTGTATCTTAGTGCAACAAGAACCTTCTGCATTAGCAACCTATTGACCGAACTCATATAAGAAAACCGTAGATAATTCCACAAGGGTTACCAAAACAAGATGCATCTCTTTTCATGTAGGAATGAAACTTAATGTTCTTGTGATGTTAAGATGAACCAAATCTATAATTAGGACCCTACCCCTTACGTGTAGGAGATATAAGGTCGGATGAGATATGTTGTGTGCTACGTGCTATGTGCTCATATCCCCATCATGCATCAACGAGCATTTTTTTACGTACGGAATCATGCTAACCATGACCTTTTATGCAAACACTAATATGCACACACACATGTCATATTAAGCTTCACCTGGTATTGCACTAATACTAACCACCTAGTTTTAAGACAATGCACCAAGATAGCGTTACCAAGGATTAGGACCATACTATAGAGGTGTCCAAAGGATGCCTGAACCTTTACCCAAATGGGGCAACGTACCCATCACCCCAGAAACCATATGAGGAAGGGAATAACACATTATTTACCTAACTCCTCGCAACCCCTATGAAGGATCCATGGTTGTGACTTTTCGAGACCCGAGCCTACTACCACATGGGTAATATGGCAAAATCACCAATGTTATGAGCCTTGTACCATGTAACAAGGTCTGAATGTCACACTGACACTACCTTTACCCTGAAATTCGGAACTCATTGGCAACGATCACGTCATTATCAACCCCATTACATGCATGACCATTAATCATACATCTACCATGCATAATCTGATCACCATGTTAAGTACTTCATCAAAGGTTTGGAGGAGGATAGATCACCGCCTCGTCCAAGTTTCTCCCATCGTGGCTAGGTAGGGAAGCATTCTATCTTAGCAAGAGGGTATCCCATACACCGATTATAGTAAAGATTCAAGTTCCAGGGTCGTGTTCAGGTTTGGGACAGAGCTTCGACTTGAGCAGTGATCAGTTCTTCAGCATGACCAACTCCCAAGATGGTAGCATAACTTGGGGTCAATTCACTCACAAGGGACCATTCACGCAGACTTAGGGCCCATCATAGATTATCAGCAGAGTAATTGAACATGCGCTAGAAGCCTTCGTCGGTAGTGAGCAGTTTGTCCATGCCATCCAGCATCATGCTCATCCAAGGTAAATGGAGGACCATAATTCGGATCAATTGTCAGATCATGAAATCTTGGGAAATGTTCAAATCCCCACTAATCATCCTCGAGTGAGGAGACCACTATCCTTTCTCAATAACATCCCTCCGAGAAATGTGTTTCAGTTTGGCACCGGTAATAGTCCAACGTAATTTGGATCATTTCAAGTGGGGTAGAGCTTTGGGAGTGACCAGTCCGGCAAAACCAGAGTAGCCTAGCCATTGCATCTGTTCGAATCTGGTTAGTTCAGTCACCAGATCATTAGTGTACCCCCCATAATCAATCACTCAGTTATCAGCAATACAAGTCAGCAGTCCATCTCCCATCTTCGCCCCACCTAGCTTTAACCCTCAACAGGCGGGACCTTAGAGTGTTAATACTCCTACTCTATTCCATGTAGGGATGAATCCCTCGACGGGTCAGTAGCAGTTAGGCCCTCACTTGGTGGGCGCACTAAGCTTTGAGGTTAATTATGGAGGCACTACGTGTATTTGGTGAATAGAAATCCCAAGTTAGTAGAGTAGGGAGAGATCTCGTGATATTCATCTTTTAGTAACCATACGGATGCCATTGTCTCTGCCTGCACTAATTGCATCGCCACTTGCTTCCCCATAGATTAAGAGGAGGTAGGTGTTAACAAGGATCTTGTTTCAATCTTCTTATACCAATGACTGCTAACTGGTGGGGTAGCAGCTGTGTTCATGGCCTCAATCCTTTCTAGCTTATCTGCTTTCTCGAACACATCATCATAAGATGTGAAAGTGTCTATCCCTAATTAGTTTCTATATGATGGCAATGCCCCATCCAAGAGTTTCATGATCATCTCGGATAGGTTGAGGCTGTCTTTCAACAACACTTGGGTTTTCATCCACCACCGTAGTAAGGCTTAAATAGTTCACCGGGCATCTATTTAATAGCTTCCAAATTCTGCATCATTATTTTCATTTGGGAATTAAACCCGTATTTTTCCATCAGTGCTTTTGACAAACGGTGCCAATTACTTGAAACTTCTAGAGGCAAGTTGTTGTACCACTTGTTAGCTGGTTCGCCTAGGTTGATGATGAATAGTTTAGCCAACATTCTATCTAAAATTCTCCTTGCCCTCATTACAGTTTGATAATTTTCCAGATGAGATATGGGGTCTCCTTCCTCTTTATACTTCAACAACTCTAACATGACAAAGTTATCAGGTAGCCAAACTTCATCGTGTACCACTAGAAGCGTCGGGTTATAACTTGGAGAATGATTGGGGAAAGAACAATTTCTGCCATTACCACATGATGGCCAGTCATAGGACTAATAACTATAAGGATCTCTGAAGAGTCATTCGCAAGTTGATAGAGGATCAAGTGATAGCAGAGCCCACATTAAAACCTACTAAGATGAGAAACCCTCTTCCTCAGTTTGAAAATAAGGTAGGGATGATCGACTGAGGGATTGGAGGATATGCGATTTGGCAGTGCATGGAGTGGGTAGTGCAAGAGTCCATTATGATGATTGGATCGGGGAACGACCCCTGCCACGTGATGATAAACCTGGATTTGGGGATGAGTTCGTCAAGCTTAGGAAGGGTCGAAAAATGTCATTGCTAGAAGTTCAGCTTATGCAGGATGTCCGTATACGACTACCAAGATACCCCAAGCTTCCACGTCTTTAAGTATGAAGCTCTCATGGGAGCCTAAGGACTCTCAGATGACATGTTGGCAACCTTGTTCTCATGTTCATTATCAAGAATATCAAGAGATTGTTACTTGACTTAGTCCAGTTCTACCAGGAGTAATTGGCATCGCATTTCCCATGCTTTCAAGCATGATTTCCTATATATGGAGACTCCTGAATCAAACATGATGGACTTAGCGGTCTGCATGCAAGATGAGGATGATGCTGGTTAATTAAGACAATTATTGAACATGTAACATAGCAAGGTGGAATTTCAAAACTTAAAATTAACCTAAAGGATCTCCTTAGCATGCCATGATTGATATAATCTAAGTTAAAACATTCCATAGATGTTGATAGGTTCATAAAACTTATAATAGAAACCTAGCATCTAAGTTTAGGACGTTACCAGTTAACGCGTGCTTTTCTTTCTCTTTTGGATGCAGCATTCCCTTAGAGCAATTTGGCATAACTTCCTTAGCATGAGCCTCCAAACTAGGATAGCCTCTATGATTGATCCACATAGATCTTCACCTTCCAAAACCTCATAGAGGTAGAACCCGTTAGTAGACAACAACTACTAGACCCCTCGAAGACCAACCTAAAAATATAAACTGAGAAGGCTCTCTTCAAATAGAAAGAGCCTTCTAAAGAAATTCTTCATAATTTGGAGAAACTCGTGAAGGATCTCGCACAAAGAACGAAGAAAGAGATGTTGAACTCAAAGAGAAAAGCTGAGCTGAAGTATGTAAAACAAAGAGAATGGGAGGCCTATATATAGGGAAAGGGGGAGTGTTATACGCCCCCTAAAACTTAATGTAGGATGGGAATATTCCCATCCAACAAGCGGGTTAGCTGCGTGGGTCACTTAGACCCACGGACTAACCTGCGACCCCTTATCACAAAGCTTGTGCCACAAACATAGGCTTGCAAACCTTCTTGCAAGCCCATTCTTGTAGGCTTACAGCCCGCTAGCACAAGCTAGTTTACCTCGAGTGCTAGCGGCCTGTGAGCTTTTTAGCTTACGAGGTAGTTGTGTAGGCCCCTACTCCGAACATCCAATGTTTGTTTAGGGCCTACTCGTAATGGGAAAAATTCCCTTGCTTCACTCCATGCACTTTTCCCTATTTTTTCTTTATTTCCTTTAATTATTAATTTGGTCCAACCAATTAATAATTCTTCTAACAAATTTGACAAACAAATATTCTTGGTATAGACCCAATCTATAGGTTCTTTACTTAGTCTAGTTCCTAAAGTGTGTGACCTCATATGATCCTAAAGTATAGAGCTACTAGAGGTTAACCTAAACTTGTCTTCTCATCCGAGAACCTTTAGGCTCAATGTTCCAGATCGATATAAAACTCTATAGCTCTAGATGATCAAATGGGCTTTTTAGCAAAGGCGTATGATCCCCCGATACTTGGAATGTCACATGCTTGTGAATTGATCTAGTTTTGTAGTAGTGATCAATACAATACACTCCTTCTATCAGGTTAAGTACCATCCAATTTATTGAGCTCGAATTTAAGTGTCAACTCATGTAATAGCCGTAGCTATCCTAGACTTAGACATATTCACTAAGAACACCCTCAGCCATTATGTATCAAGATTGACTAGAAACCTGTTTTTATCAATCTTATACTCTGATAAAAGGTTTATGAGTGTGTCACTTCAACAAGGGGCCCTAAGGTACATCTCTCATTATATCACTATATCAGGAGCGATGGATCCCATCTTGACTACTCGGCTTACCAACATATGATCATCATTATACCTGTAATCATCCGTATCATCCTGATCACTAGGGTATGAATAAGTATGACCCAAAGTATAGTAACTCCTATATAAGGTAACAGTATCTTTGGTCTGAGGATACTTATATTGCAACTACAATAAGATATGACACCAACACATGGATATAGTTATTTCTGAGTATCTATCTTATAATGATCTTCAATGTATTAACTGAATACATTCATGTGTTAACTCAAGGTACCACCTTCAGCTCATGAGATTTGCTGCTTGGATCTAATCCAAGGAGTAAGCCTACACATTATAGTTTATCCATTGCATTGATGTCTAATCTCAATGAAACTATGTTTAGGGATATTTATACTATTCATAGTAACACGTATGTGAAATTCTCACACCACATAGCTCCCACTATGTCCTCATAATTTTACACTATGAAGTAGTCATGGACTTTATCTTATCAATGCACATATATATAATACTATACATATATGATACCAGCGAGATACATAAACAAATTGAAAACATTTATAAGCAGCAAAGATGCCTTAATTATTATTAATAATAATCCGAAACCATTTGTACATTATAATTAATTAAGACATATCGCCCTAATTTCCTCTAGGGCATATGTCATGTCTAACAATCTCCCACTTGCATTAGAGTTAATTGCCCATGTGCTTTATGCTATACTCGTTAACAAGCTAGTCATGTTTAACTTGAGTCAATGGCTTACTTAGCCCATCTGCTAGATTATGATATGTGTGATGTATTCTAAATCTACATCTTTCTTGGCTACTATCTCTTGAATGAGATGGTACTTTCTGAGTACATGTGCATTTCTCTGATGAGACCGTGGTTCCTTTGTCTGAGAAATAGTCCCATTGTTATCGTAATAGACCGCTATTAGATTTACAATGTTGGACCCCACACCGAGATCACCAATAAATCCCTTAAGCTAGAAAGCTTGCTTACTGCTTCTAAAGTAGCTATATACTCATATTTTGTGGTTAACTCGATAGTCATATCTTGTTTGAAACTTTTCCAAACAACGACCCCTCCGTTTAACATAAATACATGCCCTGACTAAGAGTTATAATCATCCTTGTCAGATTGAAAACTTGCATCGGTGTATCCCTCCAAAGAGAGATCAGCCTCTCCATATACTAAAAACATATCCTTAGTCCTACGTAAGTACTTAAGGTTAGTTTTAACAGCCATCTCGTGCTTCTCACCTAGGTTAGATTGAAATCTTCTCATGATGCTTAAAGCATGTGCATACCATGACATACATGATGGATCCTATCACTGAGGCATAGGGTATTCCATTCATGCGCAGTCTCTCCTCTTGTGTTCTCTGATACTCATATTTAGAAAGGTTAATCCCATGAGACATTGAGAGATAACCCTTTCTTGACTGCTCAGGTTTAATATAACCAAAACCTTGTCTATGTATGCACTTTCCGAAAGACCTAGAAGCCTTTTGGATTTATCTCTGTAGATCTTTATAAAAAGTATAAAAGATGCTTCCCCAAGGTCTTTCATGGAGAACTTATTTGACAACCATGACTTAACTGTTTGAAGAAAAGGAATATCATTTCTTATTAGTAATATGTCACCGACATATAATACAGGAAAATAACCACACTCCCACTAGCCTTCTTATATACACAAGGCCCATTAGCATTTGATAGAAAAAAAATTTCTCAGATTGTCTCGTCAAACTTAATATTCCAACTCCTTGATGCCTGCTTAAGTCTATAAATGGACTTCTGCAACTTGCATATCTCGAGCCATCCTTGGATGTAAAACCCTCGGGTTGTGCCATATACACATCCCTGTCCAGATTCCCGTTAAGGAATGCTGTTTTCACATCCATCTGCTAAATCTCATAATCGTAATGAGCGGTGATGGCAAGGAGTATCCTGATAAACTTTAGCATGGCCACTGGTGAAAAGGTTTCATCATAGTCAATGCCTTCTTTTTGACTGTAACCTTTTACAACCATCCTTGCCTCCTTGTAAGTCTTGGGCTCATCATCTTCCATAAGGAAGAGATGTTTATCATCAGTGATGAGAAACACGTATTACTCGGGAGTGATTAGAGCCCAGACTGATCTACACAATGTCGGTGTCATAGTAGGGTATTTTATGCTTACACTGTCTTGTGTAACAGGTGTAGGAATAATCAGTTAATTGTCTATTTGATCTTCTTGAGTGCCTAACTCAAGATTGCTCCCACTAGCTTTCGCAAGTATATACTCCTTCTCGAGGAATTAAGCATTTCTGAAAACAAGGACTTTTGTTCCTTGGGATCATAGAAGGTATACCCCATAGTCTCCTTAGGGTGACCTACAAATAGACACCTATCAGACTTAGCTTCAACCTTATCTGAATTCATCCTTGTAGAACCCAAGTTAATAGTACTTCACAGTATTGAGTAGTTTTGGGAATAGCAAACTATCTACGATTGTGAAATTAATTGAGTACTAAGTAGACTCTTAATTAATAAAGCTGACTTGAGTTCATTCAAGGGAGAATAACTCAGTTCTGCTAGATGATTAGTTAAGTTATGAATTAGAGTAGGAAAAGATGAGTCTATATTGAGTACTATATAGTTTAAGATTACTTAACTCAGCTCATTCTGAGTTATGCTTTTATTTAATTAAAAGCATGTTCTATTTGACACGTAGAGACTTAATGACACATGTACTACTAACATTGTCTTTGATAGAACGGAATATTCTTTTAGTGCTTTTCAAGATAAAAGGCATTGAAATTAACGAAGATTCTTATAATCCTCACAACGTCAAAAAATGTCAGTACGGTTGTCAGATATTCCTCACTACAGTCTAAGTAAAAGGAATTTCTGTTATGCACCACGTCTCAAGTGTCTCTGCGCAATTCTACCAATGTCAATAAGGTTATCCAATGGGAAGACTCCACGTTGCATTCTAGTGCGCCTGTCTCTAAACCAGATTGCTTGAAGATAAAAGAGAATTTGTCAACGGAATTTTATTGCATCTCAATGTTCAAATTCTATCTCTAAACGTCCTAGAATCTATCTACAATGGGAAGATTCAAAAGATTAGAAGAGATGAGAAATTGAAGATCAGATATCGTAAAGTTTGCAACGGCTACTTCTCAGAGCTTCAAAGTATAAATAGAAGATTGAAGCAGATGTTAAAACTTGGTGAATCACCTCGAATTTCTTAAGAGCTAAAACATTGCGCAAATTACTCTAGCTTCCAAAGAAATTCCACTACAAGCAATCAGCAAGCATCAAAAGTCTTATTTGTATTTAATAGAGAGAAATTACTTAGATTAACATTATAAGGATTCAACACCTCTATAAGTTGAATTCAATTCGCATTCTTTTATTAATCTGAATGTCAATTTGGGAAGGTTACCCAAACTGAGTTGAGTGGTAGTTAGAAAGAAAGGTACTTTTTGTAACAGTGTCTACCCGCTATAAAGGCTTCTCCACTTATTAAAGGAACGACTCACTAGTGCATTAAAGCTCGGAGATGGTATTCTGGGACTAGAGGTTGATAAGTGTATAATTACACTTATTATCATGACATTTTCAAATATAAAATGATATGTTTTTGTTTCAATTTATACTTCATATAAAAGATTTCAAGTAATATGTAGTTGTTTTTTATGCAAATGCAGGTACTAGGTAAATCTTGGAAATAAAATGATTAAAGTTGGAATTCTATGGAAAAAGAGTGAAAAAAGTGTAAAAAGATGCGGGGAACTTAAGGAATTGGCAAAGGATTGAAGATGTTAAAGATCGGTAGAAATCGCAAAGAGAAATCATGTGAAAAAGGCATATCACGATTGTGACACATATATCGCTGTCGCGACTTGTTAACCTTCACAATAGAAAGCTACCAACTAAGTATTCACTGTCACGATATACATTCACGATCGTGATCTTGATGGTTTTTGGTCAACTCTTCCTTCTTTCAACCATCGAATAAGAACGATCAACCGCCATCAACTACCAACCAAAAAGACACCTTTTGGAAGTCAACCAATCATGAAAAGGTGCCTTTCCATTGTGGATGAGGAGGAATATTTGCATCCAATCATATTGAAGTGATGTAACTCTTCGCCAATGGACACGACTCTTCGTTTGGATAGACACAACCTTTCGTACTCTATGAATAAGCTCCTAACTCAACCAATTTCTTGGAGAGAGGAGAGTGGATTGATACTTGGTGATACATGTTAGATGTGTATGCATAGATAGAGAGTAGAATTTATATAGATTTCGCTACGTTCAAAGTCTTAGCGAGAAAAATGTATAAGTGATTCGATTCCTATTTCGATCACTATATTTCTACACAAATTCGAGCGTTTGTTGTATGAGTGTAATGGCAAAGCACTTATCAATAAAATTTTTCATTCTTCAACATTCTTTTATTCGAGATTCACAAAGAATAACATCCTACAGAGGTTCTGTACGAGTCGAGACCGGATTCAAAGTAGACGCAGGAATTGCAGGAATTGACAACTCCTAGTAAAGAGTGGATATGATTTAATCAACTTTAGCTTTCACTTGCATACCTTACAACTTTACTTTATTTTCTGCTTATACTTTCTATTTCGAAGTTTATGATATGTCTATGTGTCATAACGAGTAATTCGTTTTGCCTCATTTATATTAATCAAGTTACATGCTTTCGAGTTAACTTTAAGAGTGATTTCAGGGTTAACAAGATTGTGTGTAATCACTAGATATGTGATTATAACGTTATTTAGTGAGCCAACAATTTTTGGAGTGGTTACTTGCTAAATATGGCTATGTGAGAGCGACCCGTACTAATCATAGTAATATTATTATCCAGGTTCTTATAAGTGTTGTAATTCGTTTACCCTAGACTTAGAAAAGTAATCTCATGTGTTGCTCTGCGATAAATTATTGAATATTAGAGCATCTAGAACCTTATTTGTTGAAGTTATCTAGAGTATGAAATATTCTTGATGATTTTGCATGTTTTTCTCTGTTAAACTTCTTCGTAGGAATATCTCTACATTTTACATCTTCTCTAGTCTATTCATACATCTATTCATTCATCCATCTATCATCCAAACCCCTCCCACATAAATTCCATATTTTCATTTACCTCGTAACTCTAGTTGGTCTTTAGAACTAGTTCCTTCCCTGTGGGATCGATATCTTTTAAAACTACATCAAAACTGTATACTTGCAGTGGTCACCATTTTTCTATTTTGATAAGTGGTATTGACTACACCTGTTCGTATTTTGAACTTTTATCTTATAGGTAGAAAAGTGGGGAACAAGGTTTTTAGCTTCATTACAGAATATAAGCCCTCAGAATTAGTAGAGTCAAAACCTTGCCATCAGAGTTAGGCTAGGGGCCGAACCAGGATAAATCTCAGTTGTTGATGTTCTAACTTCAAGCATTTATCTTGATCAGTGATTAGCTCATACATCTCTCTATCTCATTCATTATATTGCCTGTTATCAAATTTGTACTAAGTAAGTCTTACTCAGCTAAAGATTGAAGATAAACTATGCCAGCAAAGCTGAGCAGTTTATTCGTTTTTATATCACCCTCAGCATGCATACTTAGCATGCATATAAAAACCAAACTTGGTGATTAAACTTTAAAAATCTAAAAGTAACCAAGTTTAATCATTCACCCCCCTCTGCTATTGTTAAGAGCCCGTTTATAGACCAACAATCCTCTTTACATAAATAAGACATCCCCAAACTCTTAGGTGAGAAAGAGCTGGTTTCTTACCATACCACAATTCGTATGGAGTTTGATCAACTGATTTAGACAACACTCTGTTTAGAATATAAACTGCGTTCTCAAGTGCATAACCTAAAAGGATCTGCTGAGTTCTACTTGGCTCATCGTGGACTGAACCATATCGAGTAGGGTTCGATTCCTCATTTCTAACACTCCATTATGTTAGGGTGTATAAGGAGATGTCCATTGGGATAAAATACCATTATCCCTTATATAATCCTGAAACTCTTAGCTTAAGTATTCACCACCTCGATCAGATCGAAGGGTCTTGATACTTTTCCCAAGCTGTTTCTCTACTCCGGTTTTGCACTCTTTAAATCTCTCAAAACACTCAGACTTGTGCCTCATAAGGTATAAATAACCATATCGTGAGTAGTCGTCGATAAAGGTTATGAAGTAGACGACACCCTCGTTTATCTTAACACTCATTAGACCATATACATTGGAATGTTTATTTCCAAAGTACTAGTGGCATGCTGACCATTTCCTTTGAAAGGTTTCTTGGTCATCTTCCCCTTTGAAAAAGGTTCGCACGCACCATAGGATTCCCATTCAATTGGGCCTGAGTCTCCACATTTGTATAACTTAGTTAAGCGAGTCTCATTTATATGGCCTAAACGACATAAGTAAGAGGATTTCTCATTATCTAATCTTGATTTTTTAACAATGTTCATGTTTAGAATTTTAGTTTTAGTATCTAGAACATTAATACCGTCAATAGATATTCCACAAGCATAAAGAACATTATTGTGTTGATTTGACATTTATTATTAGAAAATAAAATTTAAAATCCCTCTGTTGCTAAACATGCAATAGAAATAATATTCTTAGTGATAGCATGAATATAATAGTGTTTAAAACTAAAACTAGGCCCTAGGAAATTGAAGGCTATATGTCCCTACTGCTGTTGTAGCAACTCGTGCTCCATTTCCAACTTGGCACTTTTCATGAGTCTTCTCTTGACCTTGAAAGCCATGGACTTTCTTATCTTTTGATCCTCAGCAACAAGTTGATTCTCAAGTTATTTCTAAATTGTATATCATATTATTCTAACAAGTCTACTATCTCATAAAAATTACAATAATAATTGATGCCATAGAAATCTATTTTTGAAATTGTCATACCTATGCGATAGACCTTTCAATACAAACTGTTTCAAGGTATCCTGATCATAAGTAACTCCCATTATCCTTAACTGTTCAGAGTTATCATAAATAGTCACGGCAAACTCAACTGCTGAGGTGTCAACCCCAAGACTTGCATATATCATGAATTTTTTGGGTTCATCCATCATAACAAGCTGCACAATCATAGACCCCAGGTCCATATTTTGCAAAGATTCCTGTACCTTGGAAGTATAGTGTTGACCATGAAGTTCTTTGCGAAATCACAATCCCTTTTGTACTACACGTACTTATCAATTTGATAAATGAAAGGATCTTCTTCAGGGAGTTCGAGATATGGATAATCTAGTACATAATCCAGACCAAGGTTCTTTAGAAACCTTGTCACACACTCGGATCACTCATGAAAGTTATAGCCTTTTTAAAACTTGTTATCAATCAGATCCATATCAAAGTTAGTGTTCTTATTCAACCTAGATATAAGATAGAATTTGTTTAGACATTAGTATAAGCACATGCATTTAATATAAGGTCTTTAATTAAACACATAATTCCTACTATTTTCTCAACATTCAAATAGCCCCTTTTATTTAAATTCAGGAAATTTGGTTCAACCAATTTTCCTTAGTAGGTAGCATCTATAGCCACTCATCATGACCCCCACTATAGCAGGTCAATCCATAACTAGATAACCATGGTTGGAACCCATCCATTTGCATCTCATGAAATTGCTAATCCATTTGAGTTCTCTTTCTCAAGACATGCGTACCCAATTGTACGACTCCCCAAATGTGTCTCCAATCTGACAATAGCTCCAATGATATGGATAACTAATCCATTTTGATTAAGGCATTAACCCCATCTAGTCTCATGACTAAACACATGTTAAGGGAAGGCATTTTGTACATGTGCTTACATCCATTAATAAGGTTCGTATCACGATTTATGACGGGAAGACTATCTACCACCTTAATATTATTGTAGGGATTTTATTGGTTCCGCTGGTCTCGCCCTAGTATAGTTCTTATATGATGGATATAATTATGAAAATAATAATTCCGGGCTATTTAGAATTATTAACTTTAAGGGAACATGCTCGAGACTGGTATATCATAATCATTCCATTATACCATGACTCCACAAAGCATGCAAAACAAACAAGTCCATGTTAAAGTTATTGCACCTATGTCTATAAGTTTTAATTTAACAACTTAAACCATGTTTGTAAAATCATAAGTGGAATCCAATTTCCATACTAGAAATCGACTAAGTCATAGAAGTCCCTTAGGTACTTTTGAATTTAATACCGATGGAGATTTCCAGGAAGGAAAGACCCCCTTAAAGTAAATGAGCGGCCAAGTCTATTCCTTTCTGAAATAACAACGAGCACTTCGATTCATTGTACAGCGGACAACTATGATTTAAAAATTTCGTTCTTTAATTGAGTGAAGTATAAGATGACCATAAATTAAAGCATTACACGTGTGATAAAAACATTGCTAATTTATATGATAATCACGTAGACTAAGTTTGAGTAAAACCTTTATCTAGTTATCACATCATTTTCTATAATAAGAAGTGAAACCTAAGTCATGCATAATATACTTTAATCAATTCATAGAAAATGTCATTGTAACATATTACAATCAATCATGCATAGCATAAGGTAGGCTCTGATACCACTACTGGTTAATTAAGATAGTTATTGAACATGCAACATAGCAAGGCAGAATTTCAAAAATTAAAATTAACCTAAAGGATCTCCTAAGCATGTCATGATTGATATAATCTAAGTTAAAACATTCCATAAATGCTGATAAGTTCATGAAACTTATAAAAGAAATCTAGCATCTAAGTTTAGGATGTTACTAGTTGATGCGTGCTTCTCTTTCTCTTTTGGATGCAGCTTTCCCTTATAGCAATTCGGCACAACTTTGTTGGCACGATCCTCCAAACTAGGATAGCCTCTATGATTGATCCACACAAATCTTCACCGACCAAAACCTCATAAAGGTAGAACCCGTTAGTAGACAATAGTTGCTAGACAGCTCGAAGACCAACTCGAAAATATAAATTGAGAAGGCTCACTTCAAATAGAAAGAGCCTTCTAAAGAAGTTCTTCTTTGTTTGGAGAAACCCGTGAAGGATCTTGCACAATGAACGAAGAAAGAGATTTCAAACTCATAAAGAAAAGCTAAGCTGAAGTGTGTAAAATAAAGAGAATTGGAGGCATATATATAGGGAAAAGGGGGAGTGTTAGACTCCCCCAAAAACTCAATGTGGTATGGGAATATTCCCATCCCACAAGTGAGTTAGCTGCGTTGGTCACTTGTGTTAGACATGAAGTATGCCCTAGAGGCAATTAAATCGATATATCTGTATTAGCTATAATGTAGAAACGATTTCAGATTAATAATAATAATAATAATAATAATAATAATAATTAAGGCATCTTTGTTACTTATTAGTGCTTTTAATTAATTTATGTATCGCTTGTATCATATATGTATAGTATCAAATATGTATATGGGCATTTATGAGATAAAGTCCATGATTACTTCATAGTGTAAAAGTACGAGGATATAGTGGGAGCTATGTGGTGTGAGAACTACACATACATGTTACTACGAATAGTCTAAATATCTCTAGTAATAGTTTCATTAAGATTGGACATCAATGGAGCGGATAGACTAGAATGTGTAGGCTTACTCCTTTGATTAGATCCAAGCAGCAAATCTCATGAACTGAAGGTGGTATCTTGTGTTAACACATGAATGCATTCGAGTAATAAATTGGAGACCGCTATAAGACAGATACTCGGAAATAACTTTATCCATGTGTTGGTGTCATGTCTTATTGCAGTAGTAGTACAAGTACCCTCAGACTTGAGATACTGGTTACCTTGTGTAGGAATTGTTATACTTTGGGTCATACTTATTCATACCCTGGTGATAATGATGACATGAGTAATTATAGGTATAGTGATGATCACATGTTGGTAGGCTAAGTAGTCAAGATGGGAATCAAAGCTCCTGATATAGTGATATAGTGGGAGATGTACCTTAGTGCCCCTTGTTTAAGTGACACACTCATAAACCTCTAATCAGAGTATAAGATTGGTAGAATGGGTTTCTAGTCAATTTTGATACATAATGGCCGAGTGGTGTTCTTTGTGAACAAGTCTAATTCCAGGATAGCTACAGCTATTACATGAGCTGACACTTAATCTGAGCTAAATAAATTGGAAGGTACTTAACTTGATGGAAGGAGTGTATTGTATTGGTTACTATTGCAGAACCGGATCAAGTCACAAGTAAGTGATGTACTAAGTATCGGGGGATCATACACCTTTGCTAGAAAGCCCATTTGATGGTTTAGAGCTATAGTGTTCCATATCGATCTGGAACATTGAGCCTAAAGGTTCCCGAATGGGAAGCCAAGTTTAGGTCAACCTCTATCGGCTCAATACTTTAGGATCCTATGAGGTCACACACTTTGGGTCTTTATCGGACTAAGTAAAGAACCTATAGACTGGGTCTATACCGAGAATATCTAGTTGTCAAATTCATTAGAAGAATTGTTATTTGGTTGGACCAAATTAATAATTAAAGGGAATAAAGAGAAAATAGGGAAAAATTGCACGAAGCGGAGCAAGGGAATTTATCCCATTGGGAGTGGGCCCCAAACGAACATGAGATGTTTGTTTGGGGCCTCCGCGGCTATCCCGTGAGCTGAAAAGGACACGAGCCGCTAGCTAGTGCCAGGCTAGCCCACGCACGCTAGCGGGCTGCAAGCGCTACCCATGGCAGCGCTTACGTGGGCTTTCCATACAAGCCCGCTAGTGCGGTGCTCAGGTAAGCCCACTAGGGCTCTTCTTGTGGTAGGATCCGCGGGTCCAAGTGACCTGCGCAGCTAACTCTCTAAGTGAGATGGGAATATTCCCATCCCACTTTGTGTTTGAGGGGGAGTCAAACACTCCCCCTTTTTCCATATATATAGGCCTCCAGCTCTTCTTTATTCCATACTTTAGCTCAACTTTTCTCTCTGAGTTCAACATCTCTTTCTTTGTTTGTTATGCGAGATCCTTCACGAGTTTCTCCAAACAATGAAGAATTCTTTTGAAGGATCTTTCTAATTAAAGTGAGCCTTCTCGGTTTCTTTTCTCGGTTTCTTTTTTAGGTTGGTCTTCAAGCAGTCTAGCAATTGCTATCTACTAATAGGTTCCACCTCAACAAGGTTTTGGTCCGTGAAGATCCGTGTTTATCAATCGTTGAGGCCATCCTAGTTTAGAGGCTCACGCTAATGAAGTTCTGCTGAATTTCTCTAAGGTAACACTGCAACCAAAGAAAGAGAAAGCACACATTAATTGGTAATGTTCTAAACTTAGTTTCTAAGTTTCTTTTAAGTTTTGAAATTCTGCCTTGCAACAATTACATGATCAATTACTGTTTTGATTAACCAGCAGTGGTATCAAAGTCTGCCTTATGCTATGCATGATTGATTATAATATGTTAAAATCATATTTTCTATGAATTGGTTAAAGTATACTATACATGACTTAGGTTTCAATTCCTGTTATAGAAAATGATGTGATAACTAGATTAAGGTTTTGCTCAAACTTAGTCTAGGTGATTATCATACAAATTAACAATGTTTTACCACAAGTGTAAATGCTTTGATTGAGGGTTGTCTCGTACTTCACTCAATTAAAGAACAAAATCTTTAAATCTTACTTGTCCATTGTACAACGAATCGAAGTGCCCGTGGTTATTTTGGCAAGTATTGGACTTGGCTTCTCGATCACTTTAAGGGGGCCTCTCTTACTTGGCAATCTCCATCAGTATTAGATTTAAAAATACCCAAGGAACCTTTATGACTTAGTCAATTTCTAGTATGGGAATTAAATTACGCATATGGTTTTACAAACTTGGTTTAAGTTTTTAAATCAAAACTTAAAGACATAGGTGTAATGCCTTAGACATAGACATTGTTTGTTTTGCATGCTATGTGGAGTCTTGGCATAATGGAATAATTATTATATACTAGTCCCGAGCATGCTCCCTTAGAGTTAATAATTCCAAATAGCTCAAAATTATTATTTTCTTAATCATATCCATCGTATAAGACATAGACTAGGCCGAGACCAGCGGCACCAAAAAAATCCCCACAATAATATTAAGGCGGTATATAGTCTTCCCGTCATAAGTTGTGATACAAACCTTATTAACGGATATAAACACATGTACAACATGCCTTCCCTTAACATGTGTTTAGTCATGAGACTAGATGGGGTTGATGCCTTAACCAAAATGGGTTAGTTGTCTATATTATTGGAGCTAATGCCAGATTGGAAACACATTTGAGGAGTTGTACAATAGGGTACACACATCTCGAGAAAGAGAACTCCAATGGATTAGCAATTGCATGAGATGCAAATGGATGGGTACCAACCATGGTTATCTTGTTATGGGTTGACCTGCTATAACAGGGGTCATGATGAGTGGCTATGGATGCTACCTACTAAGGGAAATTGGTTCGATCAAATTTCCCAAATTTAAATAGAAGGGGCTATTTGAATGTCGAGAAAATAGTAGGAATTATGTATTTTATCAAAGACCTTATATTAAATGTATGTACTTATACTAATGTCTAAACAAATTCTATCTTATATCTATGATGAACAAAGAATCCGAACATAAACCTTTGCTCAATTCTTGATAATAAATTAGATGGTTCAAACTTTACTAATTGGTTCAGGGTGGTTAGGATAGTCTTCAGATCTAAAAGGATAGCTTATGTTCTAAATGAGCCCCTCCCTGATGAGCCTGATGTTGAAATTGATGCCAATGAACATGAGTCATGGGAGAAGCATAGAAAAGATCATGTAACAGCAGCATGTATAATGCTAGCAACCATGAATTCTAAGCTTCAGAAATAACATGAGAGTATGGACCTCGATACCATGATTCTCCATCTTTGTGAGCTCTTTTCAAAGTAGGCCAGGTCCAAGAGATTTGATACATCAAAAATCTTATTTAGAACGAAGATGCAGTTTGGCACTTCAGCACCACAACATGCTCTTAAATATTGGGTTATATAGAGAAGTTAACTCGAGTGGGTTTTGTGATGGATCATGAATTACGTGCGGATCTGATTTTTGCCTCATTAATTGATATTTATTCACTATTTATGATTAATTATTATATGAACAAGATCGATACCACACTACCTGAGTTGCTTAACATGCTAAAAATGGTAGGGACATATAGCCATCATTTGAGGAAAGGATCCAAAGGCTTTACTTTTGGTTGAGTAAACCAAACCTTCCAAGGGTGGGTCCCTTTTTGGAAAGGGTCTAAGTACTAAAAAGAAAATAAGTAAGAAGAAGAAAAGTAAGAAAGGAACTTCAAATGTCTACTTCCGATGTGGCAAGGCCGACCATTGGAAGAAGGATTGCAAGGTTCAGATTTCTGAATAAGTGAAGAAGAAGCCAAGTGAGGTATATACTTCAGGTATGTTCTTGATAGAGAGTTTCTCTACTGTTTTTTATGAGTCTGCTTGGGTATTAAATACTGGTTGTGGTACTCAAAATTTTGTACTTCTATGTAAGGATTGCGGAACAGTAGGAGGCTTGCAAAGAGGGAAATGGACCTAAGAGTTGGAAATGGAGCATGTGTTGCTGCAACAGCTGTAAGGACATATAGCCTTCATTTGCCTAATGGCCTAGTTTTAACTTTGAACAATTGCTGTTATATTCCAGCTGTCACTAAGAATATTATATTTGTTGCGCATTTAGCTACAGAGGGATTTGAAATTTTATTTTCTACTAATAAATGTCAAATCCAACATAATAATGTTCTTTATGATTGTGGAATATCTGTGGATGGCATTTATGTTCTAGATACTAAAATCAAAATTCTAAATATGAACATTGTTAAGAAATTGATATTAGATAATGAGAAATCCTCATACTTATGGAACTATTGTCTAGGTTATATAAATGAGACTCGCTCAACTAAGTTACATAAATGTGGAGACTTAGGCCCAATGGAGTGGGAATCCTATGGTGCGTGCAAACCTTGTTTAAAGGGGAAGATGATTAAGAAACCTTTCAAAGGAAAGGGTTAGCGTGCCACTAGTACTTGAGAAATAATACATTCCGATGTATGTGGTCCAATGAGTGTTAAGACACATGAGGGTTTCGTCTACTTCATAACCTTCATCGACGATTACTTCACAATGAGTGTTAATAACATAGGATGTTCAGAGTGGGGCCCACTCACGGGTCACTAACGCATGGGCTAGCTTGCAAGCACTACCCATGACAGGGCTTGGGTGTGCTTGCCGCGTAAGCCCACTAGCACGGTGCGCGGGCAAGCCCGCAAGCCCATGCTTGCGGGGCTTGCCTTGTGATAGGATTCGCGGGTTAGCCAGCGGGTCCAAGTAACCTGTGTGGCTATGTTCGCAAGGTTTCTACTCTAATAACTCCTAGGATTTTTTATTTAATAATGAAGCCAAAAAGCTTATCTCCCACTTTAGTACCGATAAGATATAAGTTCAAAATACGAACAAGTGTTGTCAGTACCACTTATCTAGATAGAAAAATGGTGACCACTGCAAGTATATAGTTACAATGTAGTTTTAAAAGATACCGATCCCACAGGGAAGGACTAGCTCTAAAGATCAACAAGAAAAATGGAATAAAGAAAATAAAATATTTTTGGATTTTAGTTAGGAGGATTAGAATGAAGAATGGATAGATATATGTATGGAAGACTAGAAATTCTAAATATATAGATTTTCCCTACGAAATAAGTATAGCAGAGAAAACATGCAAGTTCAGCAAAGATATTACGATTCACTAAACTAATCTAACAGACTCGGTTCAAAACACTTAAATGTTCTTGATCCCTCTCGTTAAAAAAACCTCTCCACAAGGTCCCGATTCTACCTCATGTCATCACTAGTAATCAATGAGCTGACTTTTCCATTATCAATCACCGAAGGTGGAAATGTTGAAACTTTAGGATTATCAATATCGGGCAGCCATGCATCCTTCCACGTGTCAATCTTCCTATCATCCCCTACTCTCCAAG
>CATIWQ010091233.1:0-18047 GCA_949673415.1 Euphorbia schlechtendalii | reverse complement strand
TATATATGAAGAATATTACCACTAATTTGGAATTCTATAACATAAAGATATATCTACACAAGATTATAATCATCGATGAAATTTGTGTATTTTATTTGTCAAAAATTTTATACTCATTCCAACTTCCAAGCTGCATTTTTTATATTCAATATTAACTGAAAAATGTAAAAGTAGAATTGCTTCAAATGTTTAATTAATAGATTTTCCATATATTTATATTTTATAGTAGTTTTTCAAAAAAAAAAAAAATATTTTATAGTATTTGTGATTTAAAAAAGAGTTGAAATTAGAGAAAAAATATTTTCCTAATCAGAGGATTCTGTTATGGAAAATTAGTTTTCATCTTAATGAAAGGTTTTCCACGAAAAAATGAATTCTAAAGATATTTCCTTCTTTATTTTTCTTTTCTGTAATTATAATCTTGTTCAAACATGAAAAATATTTTATTTTGAAAGAAGTTCATTTCTTCTAGGAATATGATTTGTTGAATGAAAAATTACAAACAAAATCTATAAAATAATTTTCCAGTTTGGATAGAATTATCTTTTTAAAATAGAAAACATTTTATCTTTATTTTCAAAAGATTTTTCTTTCACTAATAAAATATCTTCCTTTACAGTCAGCACTACAAAACAAGCAAAGTATCACCCAAAAATAATTGCCCAATACCTTCCCAATAATTAGGGGATTAATGTTTAAAAAAACAATAAATTATGTGGACAAAGGGAGGCTAAAATGTTAGACATAAACATCCAACTTCCATTCAACACATTTTCATCACCTAATAGCCAACGTCTATCGGAATAACTAGTCATACTTGAAAACTCACAACAATCACTTTTGAAGATTAAGGCATAATCACTCGTTTTAAAATAGAAATACAATAGCCACACATATGACAAGTGTAAAGTGCAGGCATTCCATACCAATCCAAAGTGTTTTTCTTCTCCACAAAAATATCAAGTCAAGAGCATATAAAGGATCCTTGCGAAGTTAGGTTACTGAAATTCGTCAGACCGACAAATGGGATGTGCAAACAATATAGGGAAGTACCATCTTGGAAGAACAATTGGAGAAGGAACATTTGCTAAGGTTAAACTAGCAGTTAACAGCATCACTAACAATTATGTTGCAATCAAGATCATTGACAAGCACATGGTTGTCCAAACTAATCTCAAGTCTCAGGTATTCGATTTTTATTTTGTTATGCATTTGATGATTACTAGCAAATTTTATATATTGAAATGCTAATCATAGGTAGCAAGGGAAATAAGAACAATGAAACTCTTACATCACCCCAATATTGTCCGAATACATGAGGTACATTTCTTCGCAACTAACTTTCTTGATCTATAATTTTCGTTTCGTTAATCTCTTCCTACTTTGTTTTAAATGGCAAATTTTACAGGTAATTGGCACAAAAACAAAAATTTACATTGTAATGGAATATGTATCAGGTGGACAGCTATCGGACAAGTTGGTAAGGAACTGCATCTGCAATTCAAAATGGACTTCCGAGGAAATATTTTGATAGCAAATTAAATTTCTAATTCTTGTTTACTCAGACTTATTCGAAGAAACTAAATGAATCGGATGCTAGAAAAGTATTTCAGCAACTGATTGATGCTGTAGATTATTGTCATAACAGAGGAGTTTATCACAGAGACTTAAAGGTCAATAACATTTGCGTTTTTACAGTATGTTTCCTATAATATGTTCAATAATTTTACCATATGGTTAGTAACTTGAATCTTGTGCAGCCTGAAAACTTGCTTTTGGATGCTAAAGGAAATCTTAAAGTATCAGATTTTGGTCTGAGTGCATTGCAAAAGGTACCAACATCCAAGCATATTTTCTTCCATTCTAGTTATTGTTGAAATATACTTCAAGTTCTGCAAATATTTTAAATTATTAGAAACGTGACAATGAAAGTAATAAATGATGGACTTTACAATTTTTATATAATGTGTTAGTAATACTAATTATGGGATTAGTGAGTAATATTAGTTACTTTTGCATGACTATATAAACGCTAATTTATGTATTGTTTATTTGAGATAAAATGATCAATTGAAATTTATAATTTATTTTAGTCATCTCTTTCTTGTGTTATTTTCCCCTTCAAATTTCCAACAGTTGTTTCTCTCTAGTTTTATATAATTTTTTAAGTTCTGTTTACTCACTGCCATATTATTTGACAGCATGGAGATATCCTAAAGACAGCCTGCGGTTCACCATGCTATGTCGCACCTGAGGTGAGAAGCTAGTATTCATGTTTTTTTACTATATTAATGATGCCATTCCAGCTTGTAACTTTAGATTGTAGACAAAACAATAGGATCTTCAACTTGGCTTGCAGATCAATTTGCTCAGAAACCGGGTTTGAGCATCAATTCGATTATTCAACTTGATAATTTTAGTCAAATTAGTTTAAAAGAACACATATTAGCTTTATGAATTGATACCCATTGGAATGACATTGACGTAGAAGAAAGTTCTTAGAAATAGACATAGGGCAGTTTAGGATTACTTTCCCACGCCGCTATCCTGAAAAAGCTCAATTTTTAAGCTTTTCCAGGCAGCTATCCCGAAAAATTCTAGAAATAAATAGTAAACACTCTCTAAATAATTAGTATTGATATTCAAAATCTTTTATCCAATGCCAAAATAAGTTTTTCAATGAAGAATTTGTGAGTGGAGCTAAGACAACAGCTCTGAAAGCAAAATTTAATATAAGGCCCTAAATTTATGTTCGTAGTTTCTTCGGGGGAAAATTAGCACCGCAAACCAAGGAGAGCGTAAAGTGACCCTTTATTCGAAATATGGCTACCATTCTTAAGTAATTTTCATTTCATACCTGAAATTTAATCCAATAGTAATACTGATAAATTTGTTCTACTTAACAGCTTCTTGCAAATAAAGGTTATGATGGAGCAGCTGCAGACATATGGTCCTGTGGAGTAATTCTTTTCGAGCTTCTTGCGGGGTTCCTACCTTTTGATGACCGTAATATTATGGCCTTATATAGAAAGGTATACTTCTACCTGCCTTTAGCCTTGATGAAAAATACTAAAATGAAAATTGCTAATTTGACATTTCGTTGTGTAAAGATATCTCAAGCAGAATACACATACCCGCAATGGTTTACTAAAAATGAAAGGATGCTACTATCAAGAATATTTGATCCGAACCCCAAAACGGTAAAAGAAATAAATAATTTTTGCTTCTATTAAATATTGTATGCAATGAAATTAAAAAAAACTGATGTGCTACTTATCCATTTTAGCGAATAACAATTGCGGAGATTATTGAAAATGAATGGTTTCAGACAGACTATGTGCCTTCTTGTGGATTTGAAAGCAATTATAACACTTACTTGGACGATGTTAATGTTGCATTTGATGCAACTGAGGTGAATGTTCTTCGATCCCAAAATGTAATAAGGCTACATGGATTAAAACCCCTGAATTTGGCAAATTTTGCCTCAGAAGTTCCACCTAGCTCCCTGAATTTGGCAAATGTACAAGTTTGTCCCCTCAATGCTACGTTTCAAATTATGTTGGTTTGATTTTTCAAATAGATCATTTTTTTTATTTTCTCTCTCCATTGGCACGTGACATTGAGGGGTCAAACCGGTGCACTTTTACCAAGTTCAGGGGATTAAGTGAAACTTTTGAAAGATTAAGATTTAATCCGGTAAAAGTTATCAAATTTAGAGGTATCTGACAAATTAATAAGGAGTTACATTATTTTAGCTGCATATGGAATGTTTTTTTGTGCAGGATGATGCCACGGAGACAACAATGCGAAAATCATCGAGTTTCATAAATGCATTCCAGTTGATAGCAATGTCACATGACCTTGATTTATCAGGTCTCTTTGAAGAACAGGCAAGTCAATAAATGAAATTTCGTTTCACTTATAAGCAGTCTGCAAAATTCACTTGAAAAAATTATCAGAAAAAAATTATCAACTCTCTTTCCTCAATCCCCAGGAAGACACGAAACAGAAAACAAGGTTAGGATCCAAGCACACTCTAGATGAAACTATCAAGAAGATCGAAGCAGCTGCAATGAATGTAAGCTTGTCCATTGAAAAGAAGAACAACTTTAAGGTCAGATTTCTAAATTTTTTTTTGAAATTTGAAAAGAGAAATCTTACCATTTGCAACATCAATAATAATGACTATAAAACTTTATATAAGGTGATAATGCATCCTAAACAAAAGGTGAATAGGTGCACCAGATCATATTACGATCTTTCAGCAGAGGTATAATACTATACTTTTACACATTCTCCCTTCAATATAATTAATAACATCATAAAGAGAAATCTAATAATGCTTTATGATGTCAGGTAACTGAAGTTTCTCCAACCAATTGCGTAGTAGAGATATCAAAATCAGCTGGAGAGTTAAAATCCTACGAAGAGGTAGGATTTTTTATAAACTAAATTTTTTTGTATGTACACTCTTAAATTAAGTGTTAAAACTTGATTTTCAGTTCTGCAAAAGCTTATCAAGCTTACTAACAGAGAAATCAAGTAAATCAACGTTAATGCCAGAGATGACGGCCATTAGAAGCATAGATATCCAAGAAACAGGAAGGTAAATGAATTGGATACCAGTAGCAGTGTCATATTCATTGCAAGGTCCATGTATTAAAGCTTTTCAATTTGCAGCTTTGAAAACCGGAATTGTAGAGAGAAAATTGATCCTCGTGGCTACTCATCTTCTTGATCAACTGCCCCTGAATCTGCATTTTCCATAGTGTTCATATCTGTTTATTTTTCCTCATTGTTTTGATATTGTGCATTCAGGTTTTCTATAATTGTTTCTAAGAGCTACAAAACTTAGTAAATGAAAATTTTGTGCGTTATTTGAGAATTGTGTAAATACATATTTGATCAGTATGTACCGTTGAATATGAAAATATTATTTGTATATAATATTGTATTTAGGATTACTCATGTAATATGGCACAAATCCTAATATATATATAAATTCACTCACTGACGTTAATGAGTTGAGTTGCACCAATATTTGGTATTTACATGGTATTAGTTGCCACAAGGCTAGTCGCTGCCCTTTAGTCACCACCAAGCAAGCAGCTGCCATCCGCTATTCTGTTGATTTTTATCCAGTTGCCATGTTGTCCTCGACTTCCTTTTTGTCGAACACCATGTCCTCTTCCACCACTACCACGTTGATAATGATGTTACCGCCACCGTCGCCCTTCCATCAGTCACTCACTCACTCAACATCGAACTCGAAGCCAAGAATTATGTTTTATGGAAAACCCGGATCACCCTGATGCTTGCAGAAAGCGGATTGATTTCACATGTTGATGGAACAGGAGCTGTTTCTGCTAAATTATAGCCTTCTAATGAACTGAATCCAATTTTTCAATCCTAATATAGACAAGATCAACAGGGTCTCTCTTGGCTATTGAATTTTATTTCGCCATCACTTTTACCACAAATAATTGGAGTCAAGAGTGCTTGTCAAGCTTGGGTTGAATTCGAACAAGCCTATCTTTGGGATCTCGTGCTCAAATTAGAGAATTAAAACAGTAACTTCACTCCCTGGATAAATAGAATTCGGAGTCAATTTCAGACTATATATAAAGGGCAAAATTGATTTGGGATCGTTTGCATTGTTACAAAGCCCAATTTCGGAAGATGAGTTGGTTGATTCGATTTTGGATTGGCTTTGAGGTTCGTTGCGTGATATACCTTGCACGTTTGGTTCTCGTGCAGTTTCTTTTGATGATATTTTTGGTATTTTGTTAACGGTGGAGAGACATTTGAAACGTGATAAAGTGTTGGTTGATGACTTGAATGTCCAACTGTTCATTATACACAAAAACAGCCTTCTGGAAGTAGTAGGGGCTAAGGTAGGTTATGTGAATAACATTAGTCCCACTAACTATTTTCCAATTCCACAAAGGCAGACCCACGACCAGTAGGGTTTTGGGGTCCTCATATACAAATCAGCAGTCCTATACTGCACCATTGGATATCTCTACAATTAAGTTCCATAATTGTCATGGTTTTGATCACATGTCGCGCCAATGTCCTCTCCTCGACTTCACAACCCTCGCCATCATCACCCACCTACATCCAATCATACCATAGTTACATCTACAAACAACTGGATCTTGGATAGTTGAGTAGCTCACCTCTTGAATTTAGATTGGGGCATCTAAATCTACATTTTGAGTATTCGGGACCAGAAGAAAATCATCTAGGTAATGGCTCGACCATTCCCATCAAATATGTTGGTTTGTACTTTCTTCTTGCTAAAAATAGGTCGTTAAAGTTATCTAATTTTTACATGTTCCTGAGTCAAATACCAATTTGGTTTCTATTAGTGCACTAACCCATTCTAATGATGTTTATATTGAGTTTTTTTTTTATAATTTCTTTATTGTGAAGGATCTCATTTCCAAACAAGTTATTCTTCGAGGACCGAATAAGAATGGGTTATATTCACTTCCAGTTGGGGTTCAAGCTCTGGCTCGTTGTCACCTTACGTCGCTATCCACTTGGCACGAAAGGCTTGGTCTTTCTACTATTTTAGTTGTTTTGCGGCATCTTCGTCAGATTAGTTTTGATTCAAATAAATCTGCATCTACTATTTATTCTAGTTGTGCATTTAGTAAGATTCATAGGTTGCCTTTTTTGTCATCTGAGTCCACTGTGTCAGGACCATTGGATTTTATTTGTTCCGATTTGTGGGGACCTTCTCCTGTTTAATCACATGATGGGTTTTCTTATTATATGGTTTTTTATGATGCTTTAGCAGTTATTGTTAGATTTATTTTCTACATCGTAAATTTGAAGTATTGAATACCTTAATCAAATTTTGTTGTATTGTTGAAAAGTTCTTTAAGCGTTCTATCAAAACTTTTCAGTCTGATGGGGTGGTGAATTTATTTCCATGAGATCATACCTTGTTGAAAATGGCATTTCTCATATAATTTCATACTCTTATACGCCTTAGCAAGATGGAGCTACCGAGTGTAAACATCGTCATATTGTTGAAACAAGATTATCACAATTTGTCGAGCTAATCTTCTAATGAAATTTTGTTCTAATGCATTTGATACTGCTATTTACTTATAAATCATATGTTGTTGTCTCACACTTGTGATTCTTCACCTTTTTCTATTTATTTCAGCCTGAACCAAGTTACTTATTTCTACGGTATTTGGTTGTTTATGTTATCCTTGGTTGCATCCTTACACTTCTCACAAACTGAACTATTGATCTCGTAAATGATTCTTTATTAGTTATAGTAAAATTAATAAGGGCCACTATTGTTTTGATCTTGTTCTCAATAAATTTTATATCTCACGCCATGTAATCTTTGATGAACAGGTGTATTCTTATTCAGAGTTGAGTATCGTGGTTGCTTCATTTCCTAGTTCTACATCTACTTCGTTGCTTATTGTTCACATACAACCGTTATTACCTCCACTGCCACCTCACCTCACCCTACCATAACCATTCATTCTCCTATCCTACCAAACCATCACCTTCTAGGCCAAACCAACCTCAACCTACCAAAAATCCAACATCGACCAACCAAACCCAAACCTCAGTTGATGATACACTTGATGTTCCCCTGGCCGTAGCCTTCCTCAAATCTAACCCGCAACCTATCCAACTATTTCCCGAACCCAACAAGCCACCTCACCAAAAACTACCCTAAAATGATAACTACCCGAAAAGACACCGGCAAGTTACCCAAAAGCCTACCCTTAACACAACTATCCTCATTCCGCAAGACCCGATATATTTCAATGAAGCCTCAAATTCGAACATTGCGTACAAGCCATGTCTAATTAATATTCAGCATTGATTTCCAATTATACTTGGATACTAGTGCCGCCTCCCCCCTTAAGCAAATATTATTGGTAGTAAGTGGGTATTAAAAAAAATCCCAATGGTACTATAGAGCATTACAAAGCTTGTCTTGTTGCAAAGGGCTTTCATCAAAGACCTGGTCTTGATTTTCATGATACATTTAGCACAATTTTAAAGCCTACACATTTCGGCTTTTATTATCTCTAGCGACTTCATTCAGTCGCTCAATATCTCATCTTGATGTGTCGAATGCCTTTTTACATGGTGACTCAGATGAACCTGTCTATATTGTTAGACATTATGTATGCCCTAAAGGCAATTATGGCATTATGTCTTTATTAGTCACTAAGTTACAAACAAATTTGGATCATTGTTTATCAAATAATAAGGTACCTTTGTCATATATCGATGATCTTTTCTAATTATGTAACTCACTAGTATTATGTATGTGCTATTATGTATGTATATATATTCGTTGATATAATAAGAAAAATTTTGTTACTTTTTCATAGTGCGAAAATTTAAGGACATAGTGGGAGCTATGTGGGATGGGAACTGTACACACGTGTAATTATGGTTAGTCAAAATATCCCAGTCATAGTTTCATTAAGACTGAACATCAATGAAGGGGACATACTAGAATGTGTAGGCTAACTGATTGGATTGAATCCAAGCAGTCGATCTCACGAGCTGAAGGTGATTGTTCGCCACTTTTCAACTGATAATATAAAAGTTCTAAATATGAACATGTGTTGTCAGTACCGCTTATCAAATAGAAAAATGATGATAACTGCAAGTATAGAGTTGCGATGTAGTTTTAAAAATATCAATCCCACAGGGAAGGAATTCGGTTCTAAGGATTAATAAGAGTTACGGAATAAAAGAAAATAAAATAAGTTAAGGGTTTTGAATGGTAGATTGATGAATGGATAGATACATGAACAGATTAGATGCAAAGCATATAAATATTCCCTAAGAACAAGTATAGTGGAGTAAAATATGCAAAGTAATCAAGAATGATTTATGCACTAGATAACTTCAACAAACTCGGTTCTAGACGACCAAATATCCTATAATTCACCGTAGAGCAACACATGAAATGACTTTTCTAAATCTAGGGTAAACGAATTATGACACTTATAAAACCTGAACAACAACAATACTATGCTTAGTACGGGTCGCTCTCACATAGCCATATTTAGCAAGTTACCACTCAAAAAATGTTGGCTCACTAAATAGCATTATAATCACAGATCCAGTGATTATACACAATCTTGTTAACCCCGAAACTACTCTGAAAGTCAACTCGATTGCATATAACTTTATTTATATAAGTGACGCAAGATGAAATACTCGTTATGACAAATAGACATATCATCAACTTCGAATTAGAAAGTATAAGTAGAAAACAAAGTAAAGTTGTAAGGTATGCAAGTGAAAGCTAAAGTTGATCAAACCGTATCCACTCTTTAATGGGAGTCGTCAATTCCCGCAATTTCTGCCTCTACTTCGGTCTCGACTCGTACAGAACCTCCGCTAGGATGCTATTCTTTGTGAATATTGAATAAATTAATGTTGAATAATAGAAACTTTTATTGATAAGTGCTTTGCAATTACACTCATACAACAAATGCTCAAATTTGTGGAGAAATTTAGTAATTGAAACAAGAATCGAATCACTTATACATTTTTCTCTCTAACACTTTGAACTAGAAAAATCTATATAACTTTCACTCTCTATCATGTGTCAAATGCTCTTTCAAATTTCACCAGCATACATTGCACGAAATTGGTTGATTTGAATCTCTATTTATAGAGTGTGAAAGGTTGCGTTTATCCAAACGAACAGTCATGTCAATTGGTGAAGGGTTGCATCATCTTCATGTGATTGGATGTAAGATTTCATCCTTATCTTCAATGGAAAGGCACCTTTTCGTGGTTCATTGTCTCTAAAAGGTGTCTTTTCATCTGATAGTTGATGGCGGTTGATCATTCTTATCTGGCGGTTGGAAGTTGAGAAGAGTTGATCAAATCCGTCATGATTCGCGAGCGTGAATGTAAGTTGGTAACTTACTACTTATGAAGAATGATAAGTCATGATCGCGATAGATAGTCGCGAGAGTGACTTAGCCAATCGCGAGTAGGAAACACAATTATGACATGGTCGTGATTTATGCTTTTCTTCATGATTCTTCTTTTCAACTTTACTGATCTTTGACAACTTCGATCCTAAGCCAATTCCATGCATTCCACGCATCTTTTTGCACCTTTATCACTCTTTTTGCATAGAATTCCATCTTTAATCATTTCACTCCCAAGATTCACCTAGTTTCTGCACTTGCATTAAAAAAACTATATAGCACGTGAAATCTTTTACTTGAAGTATAAAATGACTCTAAACAACATCGTTTTATAAGTAAAAATATCAAGATAAAAAGTGTAATTATACAATTATCACACCCCCACACTTAACTTTTGCCTTCTCCTCAAGGTAAACACAACAGAATTGTATAAAATAATAATTCAAGTTCGTACCTCATTTGGCGAAAGACTATTATAGTGAGTACCACATTCTCACGTTGCATAAGGTTCAAGTAAAGTATATGAAATTTCCCACAAATTAGAAATGTGCAATTTATATAGTCTAGTTGGATACCTTTGCTCTTAATGGAGGGCCAACCGAATTGCGTCTTCATATAAGTGTTATATGCTCGCTCGAATATTTCTTTCTCTCAAGTATAGTATAAAGTATAAAGGACAAAGGTAACACACTTTGGAAAGTTTGATCTCAAGGCATTTTTAGGTAACCTAGGATGCTAAACACTCTTAGTGGTAGCATTTTATGCTCCATACCACTCTCCCCTTTTTTTAGTGATTATATTTTATGCTTCATATCACTTTCTCTCATTTTTTTCTTTTAAGTATATGTTTTTGAAGTACATATTTGTACTTTGCACCCATTTTTCGTGCTATGCTACTTATTCTTTTTTTCACTCATTGAATGGTTGCAGATTCTGCTCCGTACCATTCCTCGCCTTTAGCATAACTCATTGGTTATCCTCTCTTTCTTTTGATTTTACTCTCTTAATTACTTCATCCTTTATTGATCACTTTCAAAGTATTATGGTTATAGTTTCCCTACACTTTAGACACACTCAATACTTATAGGACGTATTCGAGAATAGCATATAAAACTCACAGTAAGAATACTACTACATATTACTCCATTCAAAACTTATCGGTAGCATTAAACTAAACTATATAACTTATACTAATTCATGTTGCATTGAAATTATATCGACACTTACTTGGAATGTTGCTATTGAATGTTACTTACCACTCATTCTTGCCAAATGCTAAATGTTGTGCCAATCTACTAAAGCGCTCACACACTCAACGTGTGCTCATACTCGAAATAAAAATTTTGTTTGAAATATGCACCAACATCGAACTTGTAATACCTAACGCTAACAATAACCTTGGAACATATGTTAGTATAGTATAGGTATGGATAAAGTATAAACCACACAAAAATCAAGAAAAATTTTCATTCTTCATTTTTTTTTAATTTTATTTGATTTTTTTGGATTTTTTGAATTTTATACAAATGTCCTCATTATGAGAGACTTAATTAAAAATGAAAAACGAAACTAAATACACATAAATAAACAAACACTAAAAGAAAAGAAAAAGAAATTTGAACCCGGTTCTTTTCATTCTTCCGAACTTGAATCTAGAGGACTTGGTGAGATATCCAAATTTTGCTTCTTGAAGTACGAACTCAACTTGCGATTCAAAGAAATGTTGGATTTTGTGAGTTGTCGAACATCTTGTTGTATGTAAGTTATATCAAGGCATGCTTGATCAACATCTTTCACAAATTTCCCTCTCCAAGTATCTTCATTAGAACGTGTACTCCTGGAGGCTTATCTCGTCTCACTACTTCCGATTTGAACTTCTTCAATGCTTTCATCATATTGGTTTTGTAGAGAAGTAGATCATTCTTTCAATCTTAACTTCCTAACCCTTCTCCATACTATAAAAATATAAATTTCCCTTCTTCTTCCTTAACAATTCTAGCTCTCTTCATGTATACTCCTCCTATAAAGTTAAATTTCTCTCTTGGACTATATTGATATGGCAGTTGGTTCTTCCTTCCAAAATAATTACATAAATTGTATTCGCACCTCCAACTCTAGCCTTTTTATGTGTAGTAAGACTAGTGATGGATTCCAACATGAACATCGAAAACTTTAGCCTAAATTTTCTTTTGAGAAAATTCCCATCATCCGTAACAATATCCAAAAATTAGAGGACCCATTCCTCGTTAAACGGAAAACGCATATTCACAAATTTTTCCAATCCAAATAGCGAGAAGTATTCCTCTACTTCCACATGTATTCTAGCATCAATTGCAAAAGTAGGATCGTAGAATAGTGTACCTTGGAAATCAAAGTTCTTGATCCTCATGTATCTTTCAACTTCTTCTTCACCATAGATCGGAAAAGATCCATACTTGGTTTGTTGGTTAACCAATTTGTTCTTTCCCTTGGTTTCTGCTGATTTCTTTAGAGCTATTGAAACTTAATTAAAGAATTTGAAAGAAAGGTTTGTGTTTTGATTTTGGGAAAAATAGAGAAAATTTGCTTTACAAGAGATTGTAGTTGTGTAAAAGAGTGATTGATTTGTGAAAACCAATTAGGAAAATAGTTACATATATATAGGAAATTGGGTAGATGATTTTTCAACGGATATATTTTCAATATAACCGTCATAAATAGAGCCGTTACAGCAATAATTACTATGAAATCGCACATGTCACGATCGCGAAGGATTGTCGTGATCGTGACTTTTACTTAGACAAAAATAGAATGTTTTGACAACTTTACTCACGAGCACGAAATGTTTAAAATCCAAAAACTTTTCACTTTTCTAAAATGATACTAACTTAAAAACACACACAAAACAAATACTAAATAAAAATATACTATATATATATATATATATATATATATATATATATATATATAAGAGATTTAATTGCCAATGGAGTTTCCCAACCCCTTGACTTCATATTCATTGATGAAATCTAACTTGACAACTTCTTGAATGCAAGCATCAATCAAGTCAAGTTTCATGCATATGTCTTCATCCATTGGATATTTATAAGCCTTATCCATATTAAATTCAACAATATCATCACCTATCCTTACTTAATTTTGCCTTTCGACACATCTATCAATGCTTTGCCAGTATGCATAAAAGGTCTTCCTAAGATTATAGGACATTTTTCATCATATGAAAAATCTAGCACAACAAAGTTTGTTGGAAAAAAAATTTATCCACTTTAATTAATTTGTCTTCTATTATACCATAAGGACGTTTAATAGACTGGTCGGCCAATTGCAAAACCATATTTGTCCTTTTAACTTCATCATCAAGCTTCAACTCTTTGAAGATCGATAAAGGCATAAGATTTATACGAGCCCCAAGATCACATAAACATTTTGGAAAGGAAATGTTTCCAAGTTTACACGGTATTGTGAAACTTCCCGGATCTTTAAGTTTAATGGGTATTGTAGCATTTATTATTTTGCTACAATCTTCGATTAAAGATACTTTCGATATTCCTTCTAAACTACGCTTACGAGATAAAAGTTCTTTAATAAACTTACCATGGTTTGGAATCTGTGTAATGGCTTCAATGAACGAAAGATTAATTTCCAGACCTTTTAGTTTGTAGATGAACTCAATGAATTGCTTATCCTTATTCTTCTTCTTCATTCTTTGTGGAAATGGTGGTTGGGGGATTAATCTTTTATTTATCCACTCCTGCTTTATCATTGGATTTACTCGGATAATCATCTGGCACTTCAACAACATCATTAGCAAGTGACCCGGAGGATCTAATTTATCTAGTAATTTTCCACTACGAAGGGCTATAGCATGCACATTTTCCTTAGGATTTCCTTCTATGTTACTAGGTAAATTGCCTTTTCCTCTAAATGGAATAGCACTCGCTAATTGTCCAACTTGTATCTCCAAATTATGAATAGAAGATGATTGATTCTTAAACATTTAATCCATATTATTTTCTAACTTCTTGTAACATTCCTCAGTCTCTGATTGTTTATTACAAACTCCTTCTAGAAACTTGTCTATTTTACTTGTCAATTGTCATATTCTATCAGTACTCTGATAATTCTTTTGTTGATTATCACCATACTTCTAATTAGAACTCCTATAATTATTTCCATTATTGCTATAAGAATTCCCTTGACTTTGAACAAAACTTAATTGTTCCCCTACACATGGGTTAAAGTTACACTCAAAAGCAGTATGTCCTATTTGGCCACAATTTTCACATGTCAAAGGGTCACTCTTACTTATATGCATATTATCTATCTTATGAGATAATGCAGATATTTGCGCTTGCATAACAGAAATAGGGTCTAATTCATTAACACTTTTAATTGAACTAGAAGATGTAGATGTAGCATGCAAATGAGTAGGATTAGTAGTACTTACTTGTGCTCTCTCCACTGGCCACATACTATTGTTATTTGCCACATCTTCCAAAAGATCAAAGGCTTCTTGACTAGTCTTCTTCATGAGAGATCCCGCAGCCATAGCATCAATTGCTCCTCTTGTTGCATGATTTATTCCATTGTAGAAAGTTTGCAGAATCACATTTTGGGGTAAACCATGATGAGGACAAACTCACTGAACTTCCTTATAACGTTCCTAGGCTTCGTACAAGGATTCACTATCCTTCTGATTAAAGGAAGTGATTTCTTTAATGAGTCTTGCGGTTTTGGCTAAAGGGAAGTATTTAGCTAGAATGGCTTGGGCTAATTGATTCCAAGCGTTGATTGAATTTGGAGGTAATGAATTCAACCAAACTTTCGCTTTATCACGGAGCGTAAATGGAAATAAGTGAAGTTTAACTGCTTCATTAGGAACACTGGGCATTTTGAAAGTATCACAAACTTATAAAAAGTTTGCAATGTGAGCATTGGGATTTTCATTGGGTAGATCATAGTATTGCACATTATTGCTGATCATTTGAAGCAATGCTGGCTTGTTTTCAAACTAATTTGCGTTAATTGGTGGTCTAGCAATTCCCTGATTGTTACTGTTGACGGTCAGAATGACATAATCTATGAGCCTTAGTTGAGGTTGATCATGATTTGGTTGGTCTTCGTTAGCCATCCTCCTTCTTCGTCTCTTATTTATCCATTTTCTACTCTTAACAAATCATTCTATTTTTTATTCGAAAGATGCTAAATTTTCTCCTGAACTACGTGTACTTGGCATACACACGCTAGAAAGAAAACTCAATGAATAAGCAAGAAAAATATGTTAATAACAAAACATAAATACTTAAAACCATAAACAAAAATAAATAAATCTAACTGAAATATAAATATAATTATCCGTTCTCCGGTAATTTGATCTCTAGAACGCACTTGCCTTCCCCGGCAACGGTGCCAAAAACTTGTTCGCCACTTTTCTACTGATAATATAAAAGTTCTAAATATGAATAGGTGTTACCAGTACCGCTTATCAAATAGAAAAATGATGATAACCACAAGTATACAATTACGATGTAGTTTTAAAAGATATCGATCCCACAGGGAAGGAATTCGGTTCTAAGGATCAATTTGAGTTACGGAACAAAAGAAAATAAAATAAGTTAAAGGTTTTGAATGGTAGATTGATGAATGGACAGATACATGAACAGATTAGATGCAAAGCATATAAATATTCCCTAAGAACAAGTATGGTGGAGTAAAATATGCAATGTAATCAAGAATGTTATATGCACTAGATAGCTTCAACAAACTCGGTTCTACACGCCCAAATATCCTATAATTCACCGTAGTGGAACACATGAAATAACTTTTCTAAATCTAGGGTAAACGAATAATAAAACTTATAAAAACCTGGACAACAACAATACTATGCTTAGTACGGGTTGCTCTCACATAGCCATATTTAGCAAGTTACCACTCTAAAAATGTTGGCTCACTAAACAACATTATAATCATAGATCCAGTGACTATACACAATCTTGTTAACCCCGAATCTTAGTGCAGACACTTGAACGCACACACATAATATTAAACATGATCTGATGTCCTTCTTTCTTAAGACTTAGTTGACACTTGAGATTGTGTCACCTTAGGATAACATGAAACCAACTAGAATCATGTAGCATCATTCAATCCAAGTTTTAGCACGATGTCCACATGATATCCGACTCTTAAGACAAACCTACCCAAATCCTTATATGATGTCCACTTGGCATTCGACTTATAGCCCTGCCGGGGTGATTGTACACACCAAAAGCCTACACGAGGCAAACATGAACAAGGATATCTCAGTTGATGTCTTAACCTAGGCTCATAGGAGGTAAAACTTACCCCTAGAACCCTACTTTTCACCCAAAATACTCACGCATCACTACATACCTCTTGTGATGATGTCCACTGACATCCAAGACCTTGCCCCAATGTGGCAAAAGAACTAAAACATTCATCTATATGATGCATATGGTAGTTATTTCCATACATTTTTGGATTACTTTTCATTAGGGTATGTCACACTGGTCACCCGAACACCAAGAGAACTAGCTTTAGTATCACCACATAGGTAATTAGGTCACTTCATTTCACATACGATTCTGCTCTTTTCATGAGTGATTTCTATCTCGCATCATTGTACGCTAACCTTTTTTCCGCAGCCATAACATTAAACATTTCACGCATCATGATTTTACATGCATTCCCTAACAATCACCATGTGTATTTCAGCCAAGAAAAAGCCTGTCTACCAAAGGCTTGGAACAGGGCTTCTCGCTGGCTAATCCGCATCTCCCCAACCATGGCTCACCAAGAAGGAGTTCCGTACATCGACTCTAGCTTGGATTCAGAACAAAATACTCAGCATAGCTTCCGTAACATGGCCCATCAATAAGAAGAGAATGTGATCAATGATCAGGCTCTAGGGGCAGGTCAGAACCCACAAGCCAACCAATCATTGGTGAGTACCGAGATTGCTATTGCAATGAATGCCTTCGCCAATAGTGACTAGTTTGTGTCAATCCTCAACCGCCACACTAGAATTGACAACCCGAGTAGAGGGTAAATGATGTGATGCCAAATGTCGATGGCACTATCCTACCAAGGGGACCATCATCTTCCGCTGCTGTATTTCCAAGTTCTGCAACAGTCGCCCCTAACTTCTATCAGTTTGGTTTTGGGCAGGGCAGCCGCAGACAGTGCATGAGCCACAGGTGGGTGGCCAGTTCTTCTTGTGAAAGCCGGGGCATGCTTCATTTGCACCAAGGGTGGTGGGGCCTTCAAAAATTAGGCTCTCTTCTAATTACATTCCCTTTATTCAAGGGTTGGCTCAGTCCACAGTGCTAGCTGGGGCGGACCTTCTCAGACATTTCAGAGTCAAGGGTAGCACTACCCGAGTTCATAGTATGGGGGCTTCTTGAAGACCCCAAATAGTATCCTTCAACAACCTAGAATGGCTGAACTCTAGAGACAGTTCTTGGTCACTCATGTGCAGGGGCAGAGGGGTGTGATCCCAATGTAACCCACAATTGGGGATGAGGATACTTTGCTGCCGACCTTTGCTATACCCCAGTTCAAAAAATACACGGGCAATACAGATCCTCACGCGCATATCGCTCATTATCAAAACGTGATGATGTCTTTGAGGATAAGTGATATGATGATGGACTAATTGTTCATCGTTATGTTGGGAAGCCCCGTAAATGAGTGGTATAGTCATTTACCGATGGACATAGCCTATAATTGGGGACGTCTGTCCCAGGCGATGGTGAACCACTATGGCTTCAATACTTTGATGGTCACTACTATGCAGAATCTGGAGGCAGTGAGGCAGAAACAAGGGGAGAGCTTCAAGCCCTATTTCGAGAGATGGATGGATATGCAAGTATGTTTACAGTCTCGCCTATCTCTACCGGAGATGATCGTGAAGCTTTTAGATGGTGCACTACCATCTTATCAGAAGAGGCTAGGGTTCGAGACTTTCCATAGTTATTAGGAAGTTTTTGTGCGAGCTGAGAAGATAGAGCGGTATGATGCCATGGAGGTAGAAATGGGGTAACAGGTTTCTAAACCTTATTACAGGAAGAATGATTC
>CATIWQ010091197.1:0-15508 GCA_949673415.1 Euphorbia schlechtendalii | reverse complement strand
AATTAAAACATTCATCATAAAATGTACTAACATTATCTTTTCTCTGATTTGTTACAAGAAGCAGGTCAAAACACAACCGAAGAAGGAAACGGTTATCTCAATGACTGAAGAATGAAACAGTCTCAACCGAAGAATGAAACGGTTGCTAACTACAACAGGGACGCCGTAGAAAGAAATGGTCGACCCGCCCACAAGGGGCATCAAACACTTAAGGGATTCTGAAGAAGGAAACGGTTATCTCGACGGATGAAGGAAGAAATGGCCTCCTTTATCAACCGAAGAATGAAACGGTTACCACTAATGGGACGCTGCAGAAAGAAACGCTCGTCCCATACAAAAGGGGCATCAAGCATCAAGAAGATTCCGAAGAAAGAAACGGACAACCTTATCACCGATTGCATCGGAAATAAGCCAACATCTTAAGGAAATTCAAAACATAACTGAAGAAGGAAACGGTTATCTCGACGGCTGAAGAAAGAAACGGCCTCGTTTATCAACCGAAGAACGAAACGGTTACCACTAATGGGACGTCGTAGAAAGAAACGGTCGACCAATACAAAAGGGGCATCAAGCACCAAGAGGATTCCGAAGAAAGAAACGGACAACCTTATGAAGACACAACGCTAGAAAGGAAGGCCAATTTTATCATTTGAGAACAGGAAATCACCAACCACACTGGTCAGGTATTCTCTCTATCCCTTCGCTCTTTTCGTGTGATAACATTGGTTATACAACCAACAATTATCACACGAGGGGCAGCTGTGAGAACGGGATTTTGTACCAGCTCGCGCGTTCGATGATGATGGCTTTTACAGAATTTTATCCTTGAATAACACATTTTCGAGTATCCTGACGTATCCAAATCGGAATCCTCCTCGTCTCTAAATTATTTAATTTAGAAATTAATTAATTTAGAAATTAATTAACTAAAAAAATAAAAAAATAATAATAATAAAAAAAATAAATAAAAAAATGAAGGAGACATAATCCCGATAGCGGGCAGTCTCGCACACACGCGAGGGAGCCACGCTGGCACTCGAGGCAGCCTCGCGCGCTCGCAAGGGAGCCTCGCACTCACGCGACGGAGCCTCGCGGAAACGCGACGGAACCTCGCGTGGCCTCCCAGCGTGGGTCTTAAGCGGGGTCCTATGGATCCCTCGCGGGGCCTCCCTGCGAGGGTCCTAAGTGATCTTCGCAGGGCCTGCCCACGAGGTTCCTAAGGAACCCTCGTGGGTGCTTCGCGCGAGGGTCCTAAGGAACCCTCGCGGCCCGCACGCTAGGCAGCCTCGCGGATGCGCGAGCGAGCCTCGCGCGAGGCCTCGCGAGGCCTTTTTTCCGGCGAGGCCCCTTGCCAGAAGAACTTTCCATTTTTAGATTTTTCGGGATTTTCCTATAAATAGTAGGATCATTTTCGATAAATGGAGGCTGAAATTATCAGATAAAAATAACATTGCTTTAGAACGACCTTTGCTCCCGAGAATTGAAATGAACAATTTTTTGGACTTTATTTTACTACAACTTTTTTTGCCTAAACTCAAAGGACGAGGAGGATTTCTAAACGACCGATCGGATTCTTCGACGTGGATTCGTTAAGTAACAGTAAGCCTCTGAGTTCCTAGAATTGCAATTCCGTGCTTTCAGTGTTTAATTTCTTCTTCTAAACTCTCCTGTGAACCTAGGATTTTCATCTTTTATTTTATTTTAACTGTTATAATTCTTCTTTATCTCTTTCTTTATCATAAGAAGATGTATGTTAGAACACCCCCACGAAGGGAATAAAACATATTCCCGGATAATAGATCACACTTTTTACCATGCGAGCAATTTCATTAATTAAAATGAGCAACCACTGTGCTAATAAAACAAATAGTTTTATTTAAATAAACAATATCGCGATTGATTTTTCTTAAGGCCACGCGGGCCTCGCCAAATCCAAAATCGAACATACGTGTTATCCCCTATGCTAACCTTTGTGGATGCAGGTAGATTAGGATTAGATGTATGTTTAGGATTTTATTTTCCTTTGGGGTATCGCAATTTCATTTTTTTCGGGAAATATAATTAATAGGTTAGCGGGCGGTTGCATCCCCCGATTTTTGAAGCCTTGTAATTTTATTTTCCGCATTTACTTTCCGTATTTACTTACAGTTTTGTGGATGGTTTATTTTTTTCTGCTTTATGGATGGTTTATATTTCGCAATATGTGAATCATGCATTTAACTCCAAAAATGACCTAAGTGCGAATATGCAGAATTAAAAGAAAATGGTTTTCTGTAGATGTAATTTAATGTGATCCAATAAGAAATAAGCAACTTATCCCGGACCCGAATCTCTATGTCTTGGTAGGCCATCCCCTGGATGTTAAGCCTCATAGGACTCTAATTCCTGGAAAGAGCTAATCCAGGTGGCGACTCCACACTGAGAGATGGCGGATTCGGGTTCAAACCGATCTTAAACATTTTCACCTTTTTCTCTTTTTAACCTTTTTCCCAAGTCCCCGACCTGGTGCTTTTCTTCTCTTCTTTTTCCAAACATGCCGGTGGACCACGCCTATGAATCCCGCGTGCTCTCGGCCCACCACTCTATGTCGCCCGCTCACAGTTATCATTGATATCTTTGCACACAGTGTCAAGTTTATTGGTTAGAGCATCAATGTTTAGCACATGCTTTCGATTAGCTTTCTTTGACACCTCATTTGCAGCCTTTAAAACTTTATTGATCTTTGAATCTTGGTTCATTATGAATATGGACATACTCTCTAGCACTTTCACCATGCTACTCCCTATATCTTTAATGGTCTTCACCAACTTGAGCACATTATCAATTTTGTGGTCAGTTCTCTTCTTGATTTTCTCCTGCTCTTCCCTAAACTTATGGAACTATGTAGCTTGAGTTCCATAGTTGAACTCAAAATACTCATCTACTTTGCAGTAGTGTCTACACTACCTTTATCTTTCCTACAATAGCATTAGCAAGTATAGTAGACGTGGGGATAGATGTAATAGCTGCGTAAAGCTGAGTTGTAGAATCCAATAAGCCAGTTAAGATAAGAGCCATCGTATCAACCAAGCTCTTGGCACTCTCCTTATCTAAGTGATTTCGAATCACAAATAAACTGCCTTGAATTTTCTCAAACTCCTCAAAGTAGATGGATTCAGAGGGCACACTTATGTGTTCATCAAATTCAAGGAGCTTAGCCTTGGGCTTGGAGGATAAGTTCGTCAATTCCTAGGCTTGCAGTAATTTGCTAACTACGCCATCTAACTCAACATCATATTTAAAAGTTGGGATTTCATTCTGGCCAACTCCCTTATCTGAGCCAAGATTGATGAATCAACCAAGTCTTCTTGGATTGGGTTGCTGCTGGGTTTAGGTACTTCACTGGCTGAAAAATTTACCTCAATACCATCACCACTTGCGTTTCCATGCTGAGTAGAGTTCTCAGTGTTAGGAACTTCTCTAAATAGAGGGATTAGAGGGGTTGAGGATGGGTTTGAAGAAGTGGTTGATTTAAAAGTTTGTTCATTTGAAGAAACGGGGATTGGTTTAGATTTACCAGGGAAGGATTATTTCTGTTTCGATCGTGTTTGAGTATGGGAAGGAAAAGAATGTGCGGAAAAAGAATCTTGTGTATGGTTAGAAGAGGAAAGAATATTTACTAGTGAATTTCCAATATTGGAAGGTTGAGAATTACAATGGGAATAGGAATTTCAATATCTATAGGAGTAGTAACTAGGGAATGTACAGGAGATGAGGTGTTAGGATTTACAGAAGAAATAGGGGTAGGATTTAAGAGTACTTCTGGGTTAGCTGTTTGACCCAAGGGTGGGTTAGCTTGAAGTGCTTCAGGCTGAGTAGGAAGTTCCTCAGTATGAGTGAAAGTGGGTGTGTGGATGTTGGTGTCAAGAAGATCAGACTCTTCCTGATCAAGGATAATGGTTTCTCTAACATCCTCATAACTGCTCACCATCAAGACATTTTTCATTAAAGACCTATTGGTGGCAGTCCACTTGTGCCGAGTCCCTTTAGCCTTAGTTATCATTTCTTCCACATGGGCTGTAATGCTAGGACTTTCTGGTTTCTAAGTCCTACTCCTTAGATTTCTTGGAGTCACCTTGCTCTTCAGTTTCCTTAGAAACTTCAAATTTACACTTTCTTTGGCGCAAGGTCTCCTGTGCCTCAATACCATCTCTTCTTTTTCAACCTCTTGCTTCACCTTAGCTTCCTTCTAAGTGCGAGTTTTGGCTTTCATTTATATACTTTGCCTTGCTGGGGGTTGGGCAGGTATATCTCTTACCCTTATTTTTAATGGGTTCTTCTTTCTAACCCTTGAAGAGGCAGCTTTAGGCTTCAGAAAGGTTGCAGTTACTTTGACTTGCTCCAATTTAACTGATAGAGGAACATTATCGCTAATTTCCTCACTGCTTCCTTCAAAATCAACCATAATGCCATCTTCCTCCTCCTTAGGCAAATCCAAAGGTAATACTAATGGTACGCACTTGAGTTTCCTCTTCTCTTGTGCTTTGTTGTACCTAGTATGCACATGGTTGTGATATAACTTTGTGAAGTGCGGGAAATCAAGTGTCTTCTTTACTAGAACCACTATATCACATGGCCCTCCAAGATAAGAGGCTACATCCGCTTTCACTACCTACATTAAAGTAGTTATGAGGTAACCATAATAATAAATAGTAGTTAGCTTGGTCAAGCGGTGAAGAATCACCACTACTAGTTAAGCCTCTTACCCTCTACCATATGGTAGACCACACACCTCTCAAAATAGGTGTAGCTAGTAACGAACCCTGTCTTGGGTAATAGCAGCTTCACCACCATCTCATGGCAAGCTCTAGTTGTCCAGCTCATCCCCAATGCAACTATCTCCCTTGAAACGTAGTATACTGGGAGCTTCCAATCTTGAGGGATGATAATGGAATCTTCATTGCCAATCCTTCTAAATTGAGTGCCTTTTTTAGGCATGTTGAGGATGCTCGCAATCAGCCTTGAGTAGATAAGGAAGGAGTTTTAATCAATTTACACCATTAGGACATTGTTGAAGTCTTGGATGGTGTAGAGATTTTATTAGATTACCTTAATTAGTCCTACAATGGCTAGACCATCAAGTTGTAGATTCTGATTCAAATTTTTCTGCTTGATAACTCTGTGCATGATGCAATTCCTGAGAAGACTATCATAATCTACTCCATAGTCTGGGAAAAACTCCAGATTTAATGCTCATTCAACCTTGGTGAAAAGGGTTCCTTCAGGGAGAGTGATCTTCTCATGCTTCCTTGTAGCATTCACAATAATGCTTCTCTTAGATGTTGCTTGAAGTCTGAAAGTTGTCTTATTGATTGCCATTTCATTGAAAGGAAAAAGGGTTTGAGAGAAAAAGGGAATAGGGTTCTTTGCTTCGAAAATGATTTGGATTCAAGATTACAAGTAACCTCTCTCTTCAACTCCTTCAGATTTTATAAACTTCTTCCACTTGCAAAGATACATGGCATCTCCACAAGAAAGGATCAAAATCAACAATGAGATGAACACTAGATTTACCGACATAGCAAAATGGTGAGTTTAGCAGAAAATGGTTCTAATTAAAAGAAGCACGTCTTTTGAAAACACGGGATTTTGATTTTAACTGTGAAATTGAATATCATAGGGTTACTTAAAAATTAGATGGTGTTAAATATGTGTTACCACACTTGGCTGAATTTAGTTTCCAACACTTAGCCAAATTTCTTGATTTTTCCTTCACATGGGGTTCGCCATACCAATAAGCTGCCTTAGATCATTGAACTACTCCTTTTCCAATGGTTTGGTGAATATGTCAGCACATTGTTCCTCTGAGGGAACATACTCCAGTTTGACATATCCCCTTAGAACATGATCCCTTATGAAGTTATGTCTAATATTAACATGCTTCATCCTACCATGTTGAACTGAATTTTTGGATAGGTCAATTGCGCTCTTATTATCAAACATAACTTTGAGAAACTTAGACTTTATACCATAATCTTCTTGTTTCTGCTTAATCCATAGCAGTTGTCCTACACAACTTCCTGATGCCATGTACTTAGCTTCAGTTATACTTAGCACGATAAAAGTTTGCTTCTTACTATACAATGAGACAAGGAATTCTCCAAGGAAATGGCATCCTCCTATGGTGCTTTTCCTATCGAGCTTGTCTCTATCATAATCAACATTTGTGAATCCTCTTAGAGTGAAATAAGAGTTGTTAGGATGCCACAAACCTACATCAAGAGAGCCTTGCAAATACCAGAGAATCCTCTTCATAGTTTCTAGATGCGATTCTCTAGGATCAGGTTGGTAACGAGCCTAATAGCACATAACATAATGAATGTCAGGCCTACTAGTTGTAAGATAAAGAAGAGAGCCAATGACTCCTCTATAGAACTTGCTGTCCACTAGCTTGCCAGCTTCATCTTTACTTAAGCTAGTATCTATAGCCATGGGAGTGAACATTGGCTTCCAATGCTATATATTAAACTTCTTCTGGACTTCTTTGGCATACTTTGCTTGACTTATGAAAATTCCATCTTTAGTCTATTTAATTTGAAGTCCAAGAAAAAAATTGAGCTATCCCATCATTGACATTTCAAACTCACTTTTCATCTGCTTATTGAATTCTTTGCACAGCTTCTCATCAGTTACTCCAAATATGATATCATCCACATAGATTTTGACTAGCAACACATCTTCTTTCCTTCTCCTGATAAACAGAGTCGTATCTACTTTCCCTCTTTCATAGCCTTTGCTAATAAGGAAATTGGTCAGCCTCTCATACCAAGCTCTTGGGCCTTGCTTTAATCTATAGAGAGCTTTCTTCAGTTTGAAGACATGCTCAAGATTCTTTGGATCTTCAAAGCTTGGAGGCTGGAGAACATAAACTTCCTCTTGAATGAATCCATTGAGGAATGCACTTTTAACATCCATTTGAAACAACTTTGAAGTTCATATGAGATACGAAAGCACACAGGATTCGAATAACTTCAAGCTGGGCTACAGGAGCATAGATCTCATCATAGTTGATTCCCTCTTCCTGATTGTAGCCTTGAGTAACAAGCCTGGCCATGTTTAGATAACAACGCCATAGTTTGTTCTTGAAAACCCATTTGGTGCTGATAGTTGATTTCCCTTTAGGCTTAGGAACTAGAACCCAAACATCATTACGCTTGAACTGATCCATCTCCTCTTGCATCGCGATAATCCAATAATCATCTCCTTATACATATTCAAACTTCTTAGGTTCAATCAATGAGATGAAATCTGGATGGCTCATTATCCTGCTAAGTTGACCTCACGTCATTACTGGATCATGAACATCATCAACAATGCTATCAAGCGATTGGTTGTGATGAGTTCTAATCTCCCTTGGTAGACTCGGATCAACAGCTAGAGGATTTGCAATAGGTTACTGAGGTGGAAATTAATCTTCGCTATTGTTGAAGTTGATTAAAAGATCATCATCTTCTTTGACTTCTTTAGGATCTTGTGCTGGGTTGGCCAGCACAAAGAGTGGCATGTTGAGTGGATTTGCTTGCTAGGTTACTCATTCATCTTCAGTACATGGATGTCTATTTGCACTGTTAGTTTTATCAAAATATACATGCATAGACTCCTCTAATAGGCTGGTTTTTTTTACATATATTCTATATGCCCTACTATTAGTTGAGTATCCTAGAAAGATACCTTCATCAAACTTAGGATCAAACTTATCTAGTTGCTCCCTTAGTGTTAAGAATAAAGCACCTATAGCCAAATGATCTGAGATGACCAATCTTAGGCTAGCTCCCTCTCCAAAGCACATAGGGTGTCTTCTCAAGAATTAGGCAAATTAAAACAGATTTAAGATATAACAGGCTATGTTAACAGCTTCTCCTCAAAAGTACATTGGTAAATTATTATCACTCAACATGGATCGAGCCATTTCAACTATTGTTCTGTTCTTCCTTTCTACAACCTCATTTTGTTGAGGTGTATAAGGAGAAGAGAAGTTGTGGTCAATAAAATGTGCTGAACAAAATTCTTTGAAATGAAAGTTCTCAAATTCATGTCCATGATCACTTCGGATTCTACTGATTTTAGTTCCTATTTCATTCATTATTCGATTACTAAGCTTGATAAAAGATTCATATGTTTTATCTTTGCTACTTAGCAAGACTACCCAAGTGAATCTCATGAAGTCATCCACAACTACTAATGAAAATATCATACCATCCATGCTTACAGGCTGAACTAGGCCCAAAAGATCTAGGTGGAGGAGCTCTAACGGTTTCTTAGTTACTACATGATTAATTGATCTAAAGGATTTCTTACCTTACTTATTAAACTAACAAGTTGAGTAAAGTTTATCCTTCTCGAAGCTGATACTGGGTAAACCCACAACTAGTTGCCTTTTGGCCAGTTTAGACAGAATGTTCATATTTATATGACCCAACCCTCCTTAGATACAATACAAACGTTAAAGGAGCCAGGGGATAAATCAATCATATAAACATTATTGATTATAGGAGCAAAGAGTATAGTTGAGTCAGTCTTACAGTTAATTACTGAGCAACCTGCTGAGTCGAATGTTACCTTTCTACCTTTATCACAAAGCTGGGCTACAGTAAGCAAGTTGAACTTGAGTCCTTTGACTAGAGAAACCTCTTCGATTGAAAGAGAGACACTAATAGTGCTACAGCCCACAATATTGCCTTTTTGGTTATCTCCAAAACTGACAATTCCATTTCTTTTATACTCCAATGAGATGTACTGACTTTCATCTCCCGTCATATGCCTTAAGCATCTGCTATCCACGTACCACATTCTAGTGTCATCAATGAATTTAAGGCTCACCTGCAAAACAATCACATTTTCTTAAGTTTCCATGCTCTTGAGCTAGGTCCTCCCTTGTTAGTAGTGCTTAAGGTACTCCAGGCATACTCATCATAATAACCCTTTTTTTGTTTACAGAGAACTGTAGCATGTCTAGCTTTTCCACAAAACCACACACCATTTTTGCTTTGGGCTGACTCGATTTCTTCTTTTTAGAGGAATTCTTCCTCTTAGAATTGAGAGTTTGGTTACTCAAAGTTTGACTATTGGCTGGAGGAGGAACCCGTTCCTTGTTCAAAGCCTTTATCTCAATAATCAACTCATCCAATCACTTAGTGAGCTTGCTTACATTACATTATTGATACTCAGCTTTTTCTTGAAGAAAGCAAATATCAAGAGATAAGGAAGCAATAGTATCTTCCTGATCTTCACTTCTTCTCACTAGTTCTTTGATGTTTTTCCCTGACTTATTAGTTAGTTTCCTAACATCAATGAGTACCTGGGCGAACTCTTCATTGGTAAAAGAAATTTTAGAATGAACCTCGGCTTGAGGAGATTTCCCTTTACTATGCTGAGCTTCAGAGTCAGTAGCTATTTAACTTCTATTTGAAGTATATGCAGAGTCTACGCCCCTTTCATTCTCAATCATCATTATGCAAAGGTTGGTTGAATCTGTTGTTTCTTCATCAAATGATGAAGATTCTTCAAAATCACTGTAGGTGGTAGCAAGTGCCTCATTTTTCTTTGTGAACCTCTTCTTATATCTGTCATTCTTGGTCATTGGACAGCTAGACTGGATACGACTTTTTTCTCCATAGCCAAAGCACTTGATGTCTTTGCTGTGTTCCTTCTTGGATCTTTCCTTAGCTCCTCGCTAGTGCTGAGTTGACTTGTTTTTAGCGGGAAACTTCTTCTTGTTGAACTTCCCATCCTTCTTCATGAAGCTTTTGAAAAGCCTGGTCAGAAGGGTCATTTGCTCATCAGAATCACAATTAGTAGATTCATTAAAGGAATCAGCTTTTAGGATAATGGCATTGCCCTCTCTTTCCGTGTCTCTATTCTTTTTAGTAACATCAATATATTTCCTCAAGGACATTTCTTGAGTTAGCAAGGTGCATATCAGCTCATCATAGATGTAGGTCTTAAGATCATGAGCCTCCTCGATCATGATCTTCTTGGCATCCCACTCTAAGGTAAGAGTGAGGAGAATCTTCTTCACCAACTCCTCTTCGATGAACTCCTTGCCCAATCACTTCAATTCATTAACGATATTAATGAACCTAATATTCATGACCTGAATACCGTCACTATCATCCATTTGGAACATCTCATACTCCCTCAACATGAGATTGATCTTTGAATCTTTGACCTTGTCAATCCCCTCGTAGGTAATTTCTAGCTTCTTCCATATTTCCTATGATATCTTGCAGCACAAGACCTTGTTAAATTCTATAAGATATAGCACACAGTCTATGTATGGGGGACCTGAGCTGAATGAAGAATCCACTCAATATGGGGGAGTCCACACTAACCAAGGAGTTCACTCAACATGGGAGAGTCTTACATCATCTACCAAGTATTCCTATATCTTTAAACTTCTTGTTCAATTAATCTCTTCTACTAGCTCGTTTGTGATCTATTCAAAAATGCGGGAGATTGTTGAAACTAAGTTAATAGTACTTCACAGTACTTAAATGTTTTTGAAATAATAAATTGTATACGATAGTGAGTCAGCCTAGTATGACATAGTTCATAGGATATAGTCTTAGTGAAGCTGAGTGAGCTTTTATTTATAAAAGCCTAGTATATTGACACTTAGAGAAATATAATGACACAAATGTGTGTAACGGTTTCTATGAGGAATGAAGTATTCCTTTGATGCCTTTTAGGAGAAAAGGTGCTAAAATTAACGAAGATATTTAAGTGATCCTCACAACAAAAAGGTGTAAATACGGAATGTTAGATATTCCTCACTAAAGTCCAAGATAAAAGGAATTCTCTTACATGCACCGTTTCTTAGTGTCTCCGCACAACTCTGCAACATCAACAAGTCAACCATTCATAGAATTCCACATTGCATCTTGCACACCTCTCTATCAAAATGGATATTTGAAGGAAATGAGTTTTAGACACATTCGGATTAATGGATTAATCTCGCGCCTACACATTAGAAATCTCTGTCTCTAAACATCCTGAAATTTGTTTCAAACGGGCAAATTTGAAAGTTATGAAGAGAAGAGAAATTGAAGAAAATGTCAGAATGAGAAGTTTGTAATGCTTACTTCGAAGAACTTCAAGTATAAATAGAAGACTGAAGCAAACATTCAAACTTGATGAATCACCTCGAATTTCTTAAGAGCTAATTCTCTATTCAAATATTCCCAGATTTCTGAAATTCTAAACAAAGCAATCAAAGCAAATGCAAATCTTCATATCAGCTTGCAATAGAGAGAAACACTATATATTTAACATTGTATAGGATTCAACGTATTCTATAAGTTGAAATCCTCTGTTCGAAATTTCTTTTTACGAATCTGAGTGATAGTTTGGGAAGGGTACCCAACCTGTGTTTGAGTGGTAGTTAGAAAGAAAGGTACTTTCAGTAATTGTACCTACCTATAGTAAAGGCTTCTCCCCCTAAGGAAGGAAGGAAAACACTAATGGATTAAAGCTCGGAAAGGAATCCGGGTGAAGGTAGGCTAGGGGCCGAACTAGGATAAAATCTTAGGTGTTAAAGTTCTTACCTTTATCGTTTGTCTATATTATGTTTTACTCATTCATCATTCTCTCAGTTTCACAATTTTTGCTTGAAAAACCAATCCAAGATGACTAAAGTACTCAGTAGTGGTTGAAGATAAATCGTGCTAGCAAAGATGAGTAGTTTATAGTTTTAAGACTCAGCTCAGCACATTTCACTCAGCACGCATCCAAAAACTGAAATTGGAAAAGTATTTTTATAAAATTTAAAAAGAACCAAGTAAATCATTCACCCCCACTCTGCTGTTAATATTAAGCTGTTTCGGACCAACAAATTTGTCTTTCCAAAACGATGCATGTGGTTTCAAAAATTTACAAATAAAGGAAAAACTAATATTTCAATAAAAATAATAATGTTTCGGAAGTTATTTCAATAAATTTAACATTCATATAACTTCCATATTATTTAAGAAGTATTTATAAACTATTTGAGTTGTTTTTGTGGATATTATACAATTTATTATGAATTTTAAAAGTAACAATCACATTTTAATCAACCAAAGAATGTAATAATCAAATGTATCTTGAGGCTTACGATCCTAAGAGGGGGAAGGTGAGGGATCTAGAAAATCTTGAACAAATATTCGTAGATGATATACATAGCCTAGTTTATTCTGCAGAAGACCACACGGACATTCATCGAGACCTAATAAAAGGATCCATACGAGCACAAAGATGTAAACTACCTATTGTGGAACTGGCTATCGTAATCATGCGTGCTCCTTTATTTTGGGAGAGAAGAAAAAGATCTTTTGTTGTTGTTCCTTTTTATATTCTTGCATGGATCCAAATAAGGTTTATGAAAACAATGTTTCTAAATTGTATGTGTAAAAACACATAATTAAAAATTTTGAAATCATTTAATAAAATGAAACAAGAGGAGGCAGACGACGCATATTTAGAGTCTTCCGATGCCTAGGAGGGCATGCATTTTCCTGAAGTAACAAGAAGTGCTTTTTTACTAAGTCAATCATGTTTTAGAAAACATATTGTATTATTCTCATTAATAATAACTAAAAGTATCATTCATATAGTCTTTAGTCAAACTCCTGAATGGTCTAACGATTTTAAGGATTGGGATAAAGAGAGGCATATGAACTACAACTATACTGGAGTGGGGATCTCAGAAATAGAATTACCGAAAGATTGGTTCATAGAGGGGATGCAAATAAAGATCCTATTTCCTTTTTTTTTAAAACCTTGGCGCAGATCTAAGTTAAAATTGCTTTCTAAAGGTTAAAAAAAATAAAGTAGAAGAAAACCAGTTTTATTATTTAACAGCTTTGGGACTGGGATCGGATATTCCTTTTGGTAGGCTCGTAACCGATCTTTCACCTTTGAAATTTTTTTTAAACCCATCCTTAAAAAACTTTCAAAAAAAATGAAAAAGATGACAACAAAAGGATTTCAAATTCTAACAGTATTAGAAGAAAGTAGAAATTTTTTTGCAAATTTAGACAAAAAATACTAGTTGATCCGCAGTTTTCTAAATGAAAGTAAAAATATAAATGAAAGTAAAAAAACAAACGATTCCATTTCGACAATCAATAAGAATAATTGGACAGTTTCCAATCAGACGGTTTTTAAATTGTCTAATCCAATTGGATCTATGCCTTGTACAAATGATTCTCTAATAGAAAGAAGGAGAATTGAAATTCAAAATAAAATAGAAAAAATTACAGAAGAAAGGGAAAATAAAAAGAAAACTTCAGAAGTAAATATTAGTCCTAACAAAAGAAAAAGATGTTCTAATAATGCTAAAAAATGCATCTCATCAAACAAAATTTTATACATATTAAAAAGAAAAAGTGAGCGATTAGCGTGTAAATTGGACTTTTTTCTAGAAAATTGGATTCAAATTCAATACATTGGTGTCTTTTTTCAATGCATAGATGTCTTTTTAATTTTAGGTATCATTAATATTCCAAGGCTAAGGCTCAATACACAGCTTTTTCTTGAATCAATAAAAAAAGATTAATACAAATTACATTTCCAATAATCAATCAAATCACTAAAAAATGGATAACCCAAATCAAAAGAAATTCAAGTTTATTTCGAAGTTAAGAAATAGTGATAGTGAAGATAGTCTTATTGTTACTAAGAATTAAAGTAGTTGTTTTTATGACATATCTTTGTTTTCACAAGCCTACGTATTTTACAAACTATCACAAAGCAAAACTCCTAACTTATATAAGTTAAGATTGATCTTTGAATACCAGAACCTTTTTCTTAAGAGTGAAATAAAAAATTATTTTAGAGCCGAAGGATTATTGAATTCTGAATTAAAAGACAAAAATTTGATAAATTCTTTTTCTTTAATGAATCAAAGGAAAAACTGGTTAAGAAGCGATCATCAATATAAATACGATTTATCTCCATTTGAAAGGTTTAGATTAATACCAGAAAAATGTAAAAGTAAAAATAGAATATATCAGGACCTTAATGTTCAAAATGAAAAATTAAGCCAATGGGATTTACAAGACCACTTTGTTCCAGCAAATGGTTTTAGGCTAAACTTATTTACTAATAATAATAAAAAGAATAAACCCGCTAGATATAGTCTTTTATCATATAAATCTATTAATTATGAAAAAAGGATGGACTTTTTTAGTTCCGAATCACCAACTAATAAAGCAACGATTCCTTGCCGAAAATTTTTGGATTGGCGACTTATCCATTTTTGTCTTAAAAAAAGGGTTGATATTAAGTCTTGGATCGATACCTGTAGCAAAGATAAAAAAAAAGACAATGGATAATAAAAATTTTTATTTTCATCCAATTTACCAAGATCAAGAAATCAATTCATCTAAAACAACTCGCCTTTTTTTTAATTGGATGGGAATGAATGAAGAAATACAAACTAGTCTCACATCGAATTAGATTTTTCAACTACCGATTTAATTTCTTCTTTTAAATTTTCATAAAAATTGAAATCATAATGAAAATGAATCTGACGACCAAATGGACTTTGAAGCAGTTTTCACAAATGAAGAAAAAAAGATTGACGAAGATTCTATGGGATTAGATATGACAAAACATAGAAATAAAAAGCAAAACAAAAGTCATCCGAAAGGGGGGATTGATTTCTTGCTATACGAATATTAAGGTTTTCGACGAAAAAAAAGACAGGTTTTTCTTTGGCCTTTAATCGTAACTATTTCCATGATATAAATATCGATGTCGGTTCTTTCAATACTGGTGAAGTACTATGGGATGATATGAAAAGATATGATTTCCTACTTAGAAAGAGAATGATAGGTATAAAAAAAACTTTGCTATCTTATATTCAAAAGGATGACCTAGATCTGGCTTTGTTCCTAGGTCTGACAGGCGACTATGTTAAAGAATTGTTCAAAGGTAGAATATTGTTTTTGAAACCTACCCATCTATTGATAAAAACGGATGGCCGATTTCTTTTGTATCAAATGGTATCTTATTAGTTCATAAGAACAAAGAACAAATTAATAAAAAATATAGAGACAAATTCTATGTTGATAAAAAAATAGAATTTTACCGATGAAAGACATCACAATATAATTGGAAATAGAGAAAAAACTAATTATGATTTATTTTTTCCGGAAAATCTTTTATCCCCTAAATGTCGTAGAGAATTAAGAATTCAAAGTTCTTTCAATTTTAAAAATAAAAATAATATTCATAGAAATACAAAATTTTTCGATGGTAATAACATAAAAAATGGCAGTCCTTTTTTGGAGAAAAACAAATATTTGTGGAGAGAAAAAAAGAAACTAATTAAATTGAAATTTTTTCTTTAGCCCAATTTTCAGTTAGAGGATTTAGCTTGTACGAATAGCTATTGGTTCGATACTAATAATAACAGTCGGTTTAATATGTTAAGGATATATATATATATATATATATATAGACACACACACACACAAAATCGAACATA
>CATIWQ010091180.1:0-14027 GCA_949673415.1 Euphorbia schlechtendalii | reverse complement strand
CGCAAAAAGTCATAAACTGTGTCAAGACAATGGCTTAAGGATTATTTTTAAGTCCATTAGATAAAAAGAAGGAAAAGAAAGCAAGAAAAGGGATCTGGTGAAGAGAAAGTGCAAAAAGGAAGGGGAAAAGCCAAAAGGGGATAGAAAAAGAAAATGAAGAAAGGACGACAATTGGGGATTTATTTGGCTCCTCGGCAAGACCCAAATGCTGCACCGGTCTCGGCGGTACCCATTTAAGCTTCGACGTTTCCGCGGGTTCGGCGATACCCGTTCAAGCTTCGGCGTTTCTGCTAGCTCGGCGGTACCCATTCGGCTTTCGGCGTTTACATACATGAGAGCTTTGGCGCCTATACACATTCAGCACTTATACACATTCGACAGATCCATTAGAGCCTCAACGCTCATACGCATTCGACGTGATCCATTAAAGCCTCGGCGCTTATACACATTCGGCACTTATACACATTCGGCGGATCCATTAGAGCCTCGGCGCTTATGTACATTTGACTGTACCACGCTTTGGTGATATCACGCTCTCGACGTGATCCATCCAAGCTTCAGCGATATCACGCTCTCGGCGTGATCCATCCAAGCCTCGGCATTTCCGAGGGTTCGGCGGTACCCAAACAAGCCTCGGCCGTACCCATTCAAGCATCGGCGTCGTCATGAGCTAGGCAACCATCCAAGCTTTGACGATTCGGCACGTTCGGCGTCACCCATTCAACGTTCGACATCACCCATTCAACGTTCGATGTGACTTCCTCAGCTTCGGCACGGGTAATCGATACTCAGCTTCGGCATTCTAGCTTCGGCGTTTCCGCACCCTCAGCGTTTGCACGTGTTCGGCGTTCCCACGCATTCGGCGTGACCCCCCTCGGCTTCGGCATGGTTGATCGGCACTTAGCTTCGGCATTCTAGCTTCGACGTTTCCGCCCCCTCGGCGTTTGCACGGGTTCGGCATCCCCGCGCATTCGGCGTCACCCATTCAACGTTCAGCAAATTTCAGACTTATTATGGTAATCGAGATAAACGAGGCAGCTGGTTCTCTTCAAGTCTCCAAATCAACATCGGTTCATCCAATACAAATAAGCTCTTCTCAATTGGCGACCGAAAGTCATCAAAACTTGGTTTGTTCAGTTAATTTGGTATAATATAAGCACCATTCATATTTGATTAATCCAAGGCACACACCTACTGTGACTTACACCATGCATTATTTATTTGAAATTTTGTGGTCAAAACCCCTTTTCTTTGTGTAGTTGAATTCAATTTTAGGTTCAAGAAGGGAGCTTACGCTTTGAAATTAAAGCATCACAGCCCGTAGGGTCAGATCAACGAGATCCCCTCGGTGCTATCCCGCTTTGAAATTAAAGCAAGTTCAACAGCCTGCATGGTCAGATCAACGAGATCCCCTCGACGTTATCCCGCTTTGAAATGAAAGCAAGTTCAACAGCCCGCAGGCTCGGATCCCCAGTGATCCCCTCGACGTCTTATGCTTTGAAATTAAAGCATCACAGCCCGCAGGCCTTGACCTCTAGTGATCTCCTCGGTAATACATAGCCCGCAGGGTCAGATCCCCAGCGACCCCTCGACGCTCTTATGCTCGCAGGCCACGATCCTTAGTGGTCCCCTCGGCGCTCTTATGTTTTAAAATTAAAGCATCAGAGTCCGCAGGGTCAGATCCCTAGTGATCCCCTCGGTGCAGTTATCAGGCACTATCATGTATTAACCTCGCAGGTGCACAACGTAAAATCACGACCTCAACAAACAAAATGACCCCGTTGGCAATGTGAACGTCACCAGCTTCAGCCCTAAAGAACCTCAAATAACCGAAGGGGGGACTCCTGGTATCAAGATACAACTAAGTCTAGCTAGGCTACCCTAAGCCTATGCCTACACCTAAGCCTATGCCTACATCTAGGCCAACTTTCTATCTACAAAAGGGAAACTAATCTCCTCAAGAAAAGGGGGGCTTAACTTAATTCAATACAGAAAACTTTCATCTCTCCTCCATCTTAAGAACTGACTTAAGCATCGGAGGGACTTCGCTGGAACCTCGGCAAGCCTTGTTTTGTAGGCACTCGACGGGAATCTCAACAGAGCACGAAAGAATTAGAAGAACCCGAAGACCCCACGAAGAACAGAATCGATAAATATACCATTTTTGGGTATCAACTAATAAATTATACAAGTAAATAATTTATCTTTAATAAGTAACTGAATTCTTACATTTTTTTAATTCAATTTAAGAACATATAATTATAATCTAAGAGATACTAAGACATGATATTAAGATTTTTCTTTAACTAGTTATTGAATATTTAAATATTAAATTCATATATTACAAAAGTATTTGTAATTAAAATTTTTTAGATTTTCTTTCATTTACGTGTTCGTGATATAACTTTCTGGTAACATAGTCAAATATTGCTAGAAGCATGCCTGTCACACGGAAATCATCCAGGCAGGTTAGAGCTACCCCCAAAACCAGAAAAGACCAAGTCATCTCAATTAGGGGATAGGTCCAGACGGTCAACAAGCCAAGTAGATTTACCCTCCTGGAATCAATTCATGAGTAAAATTCTACCAAGCATCTGCTTCTAAAGGATTATCTACAGACACTCCTCGCTGATTAGGACTCTCACAAAAAACAAACTCTATCCTATCAATAACATAGGAATCTGCTTAGACAAGAGTTCCACTTGGGATGTAACTCCCTCTCTTAACCCAACTAGGAGACATTTAAAACTTATAAAAGGACCCCTTGGGTCACAATTAAGAGGTATGTATTTTAAACACTTAAAACTCCTTCCTCCTCTCTTAAATTCGATCTAATTTAAGCATCGATATCACAGGAACCCTCAACACACGTCTAAAAGAGCATTAAAGAGTCAAATTCGGTTAGAGAGTTAGCGTGTGGAACCACATTCCGGACTAATTCTTCACTTATGTATCTCTTTGCTTGTCTTGTAAATTTACCGCACTCAGTATCGAGGGCTCGTTAACATTAACTTTAGGACTGCTACATATAAGTGTTATTTATTTCTATAGTCATAAGCTAAACATTGAGTTACAATTCTTTGAGGGTTGATGAAGGAGAATAAAAGTAGAAATATTAAAATGTAGCATAGCTTGAATGTTGGAAAGTTTTACAAATTGCATGATTATTATTTTGGATTAGTGTGTACATATTTTAGAGAGTTTATTTAAAATAAAATAAAGCTTATTTTAAGCTATACTCAAAGCACATCAAACAATAATTGTAATTTAATCGAGATTTCTAACTATTTTTTTTATTTAAGCATTTAACTTTATTTTAAATATAAATATATGGGTTGCAGTGATTTTGTTTCTAACAAAGTAAACTTTACTTTTTTTGTAAAACAAGTAAACTATACTTTGACATCTATCACTGTTGAATCAATTATCATATTTTTTATTTAACAATTAAAAAACAAAATAACGAATATTTTGTTTTTAACAATTTCATCGAAAAATTTGAATTAAATATAACATTTTAATTGTGAAAATAGACTTATTTATCTATTTAACCAAACTAAAAAAAGTTAAGTATAAACTTTTTGAACATTATTTAAAAGTATTACTACGCGTCGCCCAGTTTTACTTCGTGTCGTTCGATTGAAAATACTGTAATGTCATTTCATCAAGAACTGAAAAATGCAATGTCAGAAACGAATATGATTTTCATTCGTGCCATGACATGGGCGGATGAGAAATCCCTCCACATCATCCTGTCCGCCCATACTATGGCATGAACAAAAATTTTGTCGGCCCATGTCGCAAAGCTTCTGCCAGTGCATGAGCTTGATTTTTGTCCACTTGGGCATAATAAATTTTTTATAATATTTTTCATTTTCTACTAAAAAACTTATTACAATATTGATGTTTTTGACATCATTATTACCCATTTCAATGCAGGATAAAAGAATTTCAGAAAAATTGAGAATTTACAGATTTAAAGAAGAGGGTAATTTTGATAAGTATTTGTAAAATTTACGGGGCATCAATTATTTAAGTGGAATGAAGTTTGTATGAAAATATAAACTGAAATAATACAGTATGAATGTGAAGATATAAGATGCTAGGTACGCATACTAGTCGTGTCCGTAGCCGATATAATCCTTGAAATATCCTACTCAAATGGAATCTGCCACGTATTGACGTTACGTGTCCAGTCACTGATTGATTAAACTTAGGGTTTTGTTTTCCCCTGTTCCATTCTCGCTACTTCCCCACCCCCTCTCTCTTTCTCTATCTCGAGTATGATGCAGCAGCCAGGCGCCGGAGGTATGGCTCCCACTCAACCACCAATGGGACCTCCTCAGCAGGCAACAATCGGCCAACTGCCGCCGCAAGGTCACCCTCAGCAATATCAGCAAGGCCCACCGCCGCCTTATATGATGATGATGCCTCCGATGCCGCAGTCACAGCCTCCTCCTCAGGCCATGTGGGGTCACCAGGCTTCTATGCCCTCCGCCATGCCGCCACAACAGCAGCAACAACAGCAACCGAGTCAACCTGCTAGTGCTGAAGAGATTCGTACGCTTTGGATTGGAGATTTGCAGTACTGGATGGATGAGAATTATATCCATAATTGCTTTTCTCATACCAGCGAGGTAAATTTGTTTTTTTTTTTTTGTTATCATGCGTAGAATAGTCGGCTTTAGCACTTTTATCGTCGTTGATTTCATTACTTGATCTTTGACCTTTAGCTAGTATCGTCTAATTTAAAGTTAGGTCATTTGCTTAGAGAATCTTTTTTTAGAGTCAAGTGCTTAGTTTGTTGGAATGCTTTGCATGAATCAATACGTTGCATGTTTTTTTATGATGTGTTTGTTCATATTGAACAGACGCTGTGTTCAAAACACGAATTTATCGTGCATGCTACGTTTTGATGTTAACTCTTTGCGTTGATTGTATTTATGCCCTTTCCGTTCAGGTATACTTAGGAGTAAGTAATAATGTTTTTTCAGATCATTGTGGATTACTGAAGGTGCTATGTTTTGCAGGTTGTTTCTGTCAAAATCATTCGTAATAAGCAAACCGGTCAAGTAGAAGGTTATGGGTTTATCGAGTTTAGCAGTCACGGTACCGCAGAAAGAATTCTTCAAACATACAATGGAACTCCAATGCCAAATGGTGAGCAGAATTTCAGGCTGAACTGGGCATCTTTTGGCGGGGGAGAAAAACGTGATGACACTCCTGACTGCACTATATTTGTGGGAGACTTGGCTGCTGATGTTACGGATTATCAACTACAAGAAACATTCAGAGGCCGCTATCCCTCAATTAAGGGTGCTAAGGTAGTCATTGATAGGGTTACTGGACGTACAAAAGGTTATGGCTTTGTTCGATTTGGAGATGAAAGTGAACAGTTACGTGCTATGACTGAGATGAATGGTGCATTTTGTTCAACTAGACCAATGAGAATAGGTCTAGCTACAACTAAGAAGGCAGATACTGGTGGACAGCAGTATCCAAAAGGTAAGCTTATTGGTAAATTTTGATTTTAATCTGTATGAAATGCTCTTTGGCTGCAGTGTCTTATTCAATGTGCATTTGTGATTCTGAATTTTGTGCATAGGAATAGGTATGACTTTTTTCTGAGTTCTCAATCACTATACGTTGGGAAGTATCAAGTTGTCTTAACAACTTTCTTTTTGTTAAGTTTTCTCTCAGTTATGCTTTCGAAGATAGGCAGCAGTTTCCCAAGTCATTTCCTTCGTGTACTTTCCTTTTAGATTTGGGCACAATATATTACTCTTAAAACTTGCAAAAACTTATAAACTCCTATTCTCTCAAAGCAGGGTGTCAAGAGGCTCTATCATCTAGGGGCCTGGGATTGATTTCAGCTGAATTGGTTACCCTTTAGTGCGTGACTCTCCTCCGTCAGGTTTTTTTAGTTTTTGTTTTGTCCTCAATTTAAGTATTTATGTGGCATTTTATAATGCTACATAATTTAGGATATCTGTTCTCTCAGTTCTATTTGATTGAGCTGCCAATTCAGTTTAATTCTGTTACTGCACTGGTACTATTTTTTTTATCAGTTCAGTAATGTCTCATTTATTTCCAGTTAGTTTTACTTCTATTTCTGTACAGTCTCTAGAAAAAAACATTCTATTGGTTACGATGCCATTTTTATACATGGATACATGATTTTAGCTCTTTTATTATAGATTTGTATGGCTATGATGGCTTTAGAATTGAAGGTGTCAAGGTACCTTTGAAGAACTGTGGTTCATGGTACATTGAATTTGAATTGTATTTGGGTGGTGTTGACTTACATTATTTCCAGACTGCACTTCACTTCACTACCCTCTAATTGTTGTCTTGGAATTTTGTCTTGCGGTCCTTCCCTTTTCTCTTGTAGAACAAATTTTGCTTTAATTCTTCTTCCAGATTTTGCTAACATGACTTGTCATTAGTGGGTTTTGGCGTGTTGTAACAGTTGTTGCATCATGCTTTTCAGTTTTGTGTGCCTTGGCCTGGGACAGATACTTACCAAGGTTTTTTTGATGATTTTTGCCTCATTTTGTTGCACATACATGAACACGCTTTGGACTGACATTGATGTTGGATGGTAATTGTGGTGATTGAATCTTGCCCAATTTCGTAGTGAGTTTTTTTATGCATTTTATGCTAAGGCTCTAATATATGATATCAAATGTAAATAATACCTTTTTGATTCCAGTTATATCTAAGGTGTAGTTGAGGGAGTATGACCGACTTTAGTATCTGAGCAAGCTAAATAATTTTCAGAACTAGAATTATCAAACAGACACCTTAAAATTTTGTGGTATGTTTTGACTAATTAGTTATGTATGGTTTGAGTTCTGTCACGCAAAATTATATGTGCTCTTGCTGGACCAAGCTAATATCAGCCAGCATTTGCTCGGTCTAGACTCTAGCATCCCTCTATGTTTCTTGGTGGTAATTTGAACTCTTGAACTCTGATTTATGTTCATTATCACATTCAATTTTCTTATGCAGCTTCATATCAGAATTCTCAGGGTGAAAGCGATCATGATCCAAATAATACAACCGTGGGTATTTCATTTACTCATGCTATTTAAATTTATCCTATTACTCCTTGTTAAACTCGCAATTTGTTTTGGACCCAGATATTTGTTGGAAATTTGGATTCCAGTGTCAATGATGACCATTTGAGACAGCTGTTTGGTCAATACGGACAATTGTCACATGTGAAGATACCTACTGGCAAGCGGTGTGGCTTTGTTCAATTTGCTGAAAGGTAAACCGAGTGAGCATTGGAGTTTCATCTCTGAAGTAGATGATGATGAGTCATGTTATCTTCATTTTGTGATGATCAGGAGTAGTGCAGAGGAAGCACTAAGGATGCTGAATGGAACACAGTTGAGTGGACAAAACATTCGGCTTTCATGGGGTCGTAGCCCTTCAAACAAACAGGTTATGTACATCATCAATCACTTAGCTTGGTTTTTGTTTTGCTTTGGGATTGTTTTCTGACTAGTATTGCCCATGTTTAGTCTCAGAGTGAAGGTGGGCAGTATGGTGGCGGTTATTATGGATATGGGCAGCAAGGATATGAGAATTATGGATATGCACCTGCTCCTCCTCAGGATCCAAATGCCGCAGCCTACTACAGTGGATATCCCGGGTATGGAAATTACCAGCAGCCCCAGCAACAAGCGGGATACAGCTAAAAAAGTTTGGTCCAGGAAACTGGCTTTAGATCCATCTCTGCTAGCTATGTAAACCTATTCAGGCTGTTTTGTTTGTTTTCTAGTAGCATGTGCACTGTAGAACCTGCTATTTTACCGAATTTTGCACATCGTTGTCAATGTTATGCTTCTTACTGGTCTCGTTTTGCTACTCATTGTTTGGGATAAGCTCGGTGAAATTTTATGAAATACGTCTCTTTTTCTGTGTATAAAAGGTCCTAGTGTCTTACATGTAATCAATGAGAAATGGTAATTTGGTTGGATTATATGTTTACTTTTTACTAATCAAGGTACAAAATTGTGAAATAAAAGTAATACAAGAGTAGGATTTTACCATATGCTAAGTCTGTAAATTTATTTGATTTGGTGAAAAGTACACTAAATTTTGTTACTTTAAGCCGTTTCTAAAATATTTTCTATAGTAGATTTCTGAAAAGATGGCGAATCATAAATGTTTCTAAAGCATCTTCTGGTGACATGGTCCGATTAACCAAAATCCAATTGGAAAGATATTGACATGCGGCATCAATCGGACTTGTATAAGATTAGACTAAGTTATAGCAATAACCAAATTCAGTTGAAAATTGGAATTGAATGTTTGTTGGAAGAAATCAGCATGTTGAAGCCAATCTTAGAATCTCATTCTCTTTTGCCTGTTTCTCATAGGTACATGCATCTGGTTTCAACAAAACTTGGAACTTGTCAATCTAAATATTGTTGGATGTGTTCATGAAACGTAAATTTAGACGGTTCAACTAAGATTAAAAAATGCTCGGACAAATGGTGTTTCATGGTAGTCATTTTCCTACGGATAAAATGCTCATATATATCCGAGTCCATTTGATGAATGATGAGAATAAGAAGGCAAAAGCAATTCTCTACATCGCAAAATCCTTGGGCCTAACTAAACAAATAAATAAAAAATAAAAATCTCATAACAAAAATTCCTAGATAAAATATTGATCAATGCAAAAACAATTTCATCAAAATTCTCCTAAGTCGACATCTAAAAATGAAACTAGTTTCACTAACAAGTCACCAAACTGCAGAGCAGATCATGTCCAAGCATCATCTCCTTTATTCATGCCAACCAACCTGTGTCATCATATATATATATATATATATATATATATATATATATATATATATATATAGAATGCATCAATCAAAGCAGTTATGTTTCGTTCAACAAATGCTTAAACAATTTTCATTTGATCACCGATGATTCTGTTGGTAGAATCACATCCCTCGCTGCAGGACTGAGGCTGAAGCTCGGGTTTGTCTGAAACTAGGGATGTAGGAGGCGGCGGATCACATCTCTCGAAAAGATTCACAGCCACAGAATCTATCTTCATGTTGTCAGTACAAAGCAGCTGGGGTTGATTCATCATCTGCACAACTGAACCTTCTTCGGCCATCACTTCTCTCTCAAACAGTGTCGCTGCCGTTGATTTCTCACTCTCTGCGTTATGATTTTCAGGCTTCCCGTTCTGTTTGGATGTGTCAATACCACTTATAGTTTCCACAGGAAGCTCTGGCAGAGCAGGGTTTGTAGGAGAAGCTGGTTTTTTCATCAATTCAGGACACATTTCTACAGGTTTTGCCGTTTTAGGACTTCTGATGTTGTTGTGTTCAGCTTCTTGGCTTTCTACTCCATGATCGGGCTGACTTGGCTTAAGTTCATTATCTGTGGCTTGGTGTTGAATCTGAAGCTCAAGATTAACAGCTGGCTCAGGAGAAGCGTCGATAATAGGTACAGATGGAGGAGGAGGCATTGGTTTTGACTGTTCGATAGGGTCCTTTGCTAAAGAAGCTTCAAATTCTTTCAGCAAATCATTTTGTTCAGGAACTTGGTTGTCCCCAATTTGTGGCATAATAGGGAGCACAGGAGAAGCCGGTTGGTCAAGTTGAGAATCTAATCCTTGGACTTGGACCTCCACCATTGCGTCCATAGCTTGCATACCACATGGCATAGGGATTGCTGGGCTTTGAACCGGTATTGGCATCTCGGTCCTTGTGTACATCTTCGCTTCTGGAGCCACATCATTTGATGCTGTCAAGGGGGTGACTTTTCCAGGTAAAAACACGACGCCTCTCAGATAAGTGTCGTCATTGCCTACCTTAACATTAACAAGGTATCCAGCGTCAAACCAGCCCTCGATCACACCAGAAACACCCTGACCCACCATATCATCGCCAACGACAGCAGTTGTTGTTATTGTTGTCTCAGCACATTGTTTGTTCTTCTTAGAATTGTCGACGACAGGTGGAGGAGGAATGGCCTCTGCTTGCACAAGGCTCTCGTCCTTGCGTGGACGGCCTCTTTTTCGCTTCAACGGGGTTTCTGCCGAGTTCATCATTTGACTCTGTGTGTTCATCTTGTTATTTGACTGGCTGGATGCAAAATTTCCTGCTGCAACCGTATAAATTATCACCTTTTCTTTTTGTTGAAACAAGCAGCACAAGCATTTGAACAGATTCTTGATTCGTCATGAGAATGCATACATTTAACACTGTCTATCAACTGATTTTAAAGCTCATGCGCTCAATAGAAAAACATGACCATGTAAAATGAGACATGTTCCACGTAACTTCATTTGATTTAGACATATGCCAATTGATCAATAAAAATACAACAGTACAAACTGCCCACCTGTGGGCCACATACTCAAATGGCTACCTCTAATGTACACAAAACTAATCCAGACAATAATAGCATAGGCAACTTTCAAGTCAACCTTTTTTTATTATTTGCTGAAGGAGTAAAGTAAGAAAAGAATCACCAGATATATATCCCACACGCAAAATACCCATAATAACATAACAGTAATGGGAAGACGTAAAAAGAATCAAGACAAAGACCATGTGGTCCAAAGTAACAGCTATAAAGGTACACATAAGCCCTTTTAACTAATATTAAGAATATAAAAAAAAAACCTAAGATCTGATAGATATCTTTTTACGTCTCCACAGTGAAATGTCTTCATACCAGTTGTTGTCTAAAAGTTTTCCTTTTTATCTCAGTCCTATAAGAATCAAGACAGTAGGACTACTACAAACTCTATCTCCCTTTAGATTTAACTAATCCAAATCCATTATTGTCCAACTGAGAAAAAGAACTACAAAAACAAATTCTAAACAGCATACAGTGGTTGACAGAATAGAATCAGAAAAGGTCATTTTGGTAACGACAGCCCCTAATATTTTACGAGTTGTAGTTCCATATAAGGAAATCAACAGACTTACATCCAACAACTATGTCACAGTAAAAAATAGTTGATGTTTTGAGTTAAAACTGCTAAAATACATCCAGCCTAATGTCTAATACTAGAAATCAGTATATACTGTATATACATCTTTCCAATCATAGTCGAAACCACTGAGCTAGTATTGACCAGATTAAATAATATAAAAAAACATGGCATTAACGATCCCAATATTGTACTTTCACCAAACATGAGCCACGAGAATAAAAATTTCCTATTTTTTATTCAGGCCAATTGATCAAAATTGAGTAACACGATCACACGAATATATATCAAAGTACACAGTTAATTTTGCTTTGTTTTAAGGACGAAATTACAAATCAAAGAACGATCCGCTATTGAATAGTATTTAGAATGCATGAAAGAAATCATACCAGATCTAATTAAGGTAACTGTTTCAACAGAAAAAATAATTGCACCTGAGAAATCAGTAGAGCTGGAAGATTCTTTGTTACCTCTTTGACACTTGAAGAAGTACAATAAATCGCCAATGAATCCAATCTTTAGGGAAGAGTAAACTTGAATCAATGGATCCGTAAGATTCCTTCGCAAAAATTGATTTTAATAAGCTATTTGAAAGGATGTTAAGGTTGATGCTATTTATCAGTGAGGAGGAAGACGAAAGGAGAGGAAATTACAAATACATATTAAAACCCTAATAACAGTTTATAAATAAATTGAGCCCATCAAGGATGTTTAATTAATAAAGACACCAAACGTACGTTGTGGCAAGAAATATCATAAAAATCCCATTTTTTATTTTGTAGGCCTGTAAAAAAAATCCCAATTCCAGCCCATAAATAAAAGCTTCCTTGAGCTAATTGAATTCGCCTGAAACCCGTTGTAAAGTGAGAGTTGCTTAGACGAGATTCTTCAGCATGGGAATCAGCAATGCAGCATAAAAGTAGCGACCATAGCCAGTTTCTGTGGAGCTTGGAATTTAAACTGGCAATGGAGTTGATAATAAGCAAAAGACAACATGTTAGCTTTTGTGTCTGCATGCATGCATGCAATGGAATCGAACTTGTTTGCTGTTGAATCGTTGAGCGTACGGACAATTTTGAAACCAACCAGTGTGGTTTGACAGCGAAGATTAAAGAATTATTATATCGGAGTTCAAAATTGAAGATAACTAGTGTCAACTAAAATTGCAACTAAATTTTCAGTTTTTTTAAAAAAGAAAAAATGTATTATTTACCTCACAATAATAGCTAAGAAAAAAATTTAATTCATCAAACCTAAATGTGAACTCGACTTTGTGACCATTAGACAGAGTCGATCTTGGGAATGGTGCAACAAGTACCACCATCCAAGACCATAGTTGTAAAGTTGCTATATTTTTTAGGAAGAGGGACTCCTTTCATGCTCACTTTAAAATTAAAACAAAAATGACCAAACTTTTTTACATGTTATTGTAACTTGAATGGTTCTTCTTCAATTGTATTAATTATCACATGTTCATTCACATAGCATAAACTCAATTCTATGAATCTTTATATAATACAAATTTTAATCCTTATATCCAAAACCAATTAAGTATTTTTTCTGGGAAGTGTTTTAAATGGCGCTTTTCGGGCGGCTAAAGTCTCTGGGTGTCTAGGCGAGGATTAATTGGGATCTAGAAGGATTAGTATTTTTAAAATTTTTAAATTAATTTATGAATTAGAATAATAAATTTAACTAACACAAAAAATTTATAATATAGAATTAAGTATCCATGTAGCAACATTTTTTTAGATTTTGGCGACACATTTCTAGGCCTTAAATGAAATTTTTCTGAGCTTTGCGACACTTTTCTAAGCTTTGAAAACACTCTCTACTTTGATCGTTTTGTACTGCCCCATTATATAAAATCATGACGGTATTCTAAAAACTCCGCCTAAATCACCGCCTTGATTGCCTTTTAAAACACTGATTTTGGATACTGATTTTCTAAATTTAACAATGTTATTAATAGCGCTAGGCGCGCTTGAGGCTCTAAAACCTCAAATTGTTCGAGACGCAATGCATCAGATAGGTGCTTACTCGATTGAAGTGAAACATCACTAGGTGAAATACGCAAATATATATGTGAAATAAAGTAAATATACATCTTAAAGATTAAAAGAAAACTCAATTTAAAAAACAAATAGCAAAACTATTAATCGGAAACAAAATTCATTTCTCATTATCTCATCTTAGTTCAATATCAATAAGAGACAAACTGATGTAATTCAGAAGTTGAACTAACATAGGAAATGAGAAATATAATAATGATATTTGTTTATGTGATGGAATGAAGTAGCAAAAAAGTTAGCCAATTAAGTTCAACCAATAATGCAGCTTTATTGAAGTGTTAAACAAAATCCTCTTTTTTGAATGATGATAGTTGGTAGGCTGGTAAAGATTTTACGATAACGAGACATTTCCTAATATATTTAAATTCTATATCTCTCCTTTAAATATTTGATTAATTATAATTATTCTGCGAATATTTCTTTATTTTCCAAATCTATAAGAAAAACTTATACATAATACTTTTAATTATGGCGCTCGCCTGAGCGCCTCAATCTTTGCCAAAGGCACCTCTTTGAAGGCGTGGAGCGTCTCAATGTCTTTTTATAACGCTGAAATTTGGTACGTGGTATATTTATAAATTTCAATCAATCTCAACCATTTATCCAATTTTAATGGTTTAAATTGAATTTTAGTTATCTGTAAGGGTACACATTGACCTTAAATCTCGATCATTAAAATTGAATGAATGATTAAAATTGATTTAAATTTGCAAAGTTACAAAATTCAAAGAATCATTTCCATTGATTCTCAATAATAATTATTCAATAGTTGTTGTTTCATTTTTAACCAAAAAAGATTTAATTCAAGTTACGTACAAAATAATTATAACATCTTCGTATTTTGAGCAAATACACTTTTACCTCCCTTTGTTTTAAAGAATTACTTTTGCTTCCTTGTGTTTTATCATTTTCAAACTATAACTTCCTCGTAATTTATATTATCCCTTTTTGTATTGAATTTCTTAACATAATATATGTTT
>CATIWQ010091179.1:0-12219 GCA_949673415.1 Euphorbia schlechtendalii | reverse complement strand
TTAATATTTTTATCATTGTTCTTCTTTTTATTATTATTACTATTAATTTTTATTAAAGATTAATTAGAATAATCATTATTAAAATTAAAATTTATGGACCTGAACTGAACTTAATAAACCTTAACTTAACTGAACTGAACTTAACTGAACTTAACTTAACTGAATCAAATTGAAGTCGAAGAGAATGTTACCTTATTTAGCTCATCATGAAAATTTACTTACTTTTGACCGCGGTGATTTAAGACGCAAACACCAGAGTTAAACTTTTCTTTTCTTACGTGTCTTCCTCTTAATGGCGGTTTGATTATTTTGTTAGAGTACATTGCATACATGGATAGTTTTATTGGTGTACAATTTTGATCATTCAACTATGATCTACTAGATTTATGCTTACCTATCATCTACAAACACTATTTGCACTATGTATATGTTGATTCATAATTTTTCCACATCCATCCATTTATTTATGCTGATTTTAACTTGCTTCAAAATAATTAAATATAACAAATTAAATTAACATTCAGTGTTCTTTTTAAGATAAATTAACCGCATCAACTCTATGGTTTTCTTAGTGCATATCCTGTAAAACTTGCATTGATTATATCGATTAAATAAACATCCCTTAAATCTTAGAAATATCCTCTATGAATACATTTAAATTACTGAATTAATTTTAACTGATGCAATATATACATGTATGTATGTATGTTAACAATCGGCAAATAGAATGTAAGAAATTGGAAGAAATCAATGCTGCTAAGGTGATTGTTAATCCAAATTTATGGAGTAATTTAAATAGAATATGCACTACATTAATTGTACTATAACTTTAGAATATAACATATAACGTTGAACCTGACATTTAATAGGTCAATTTTCTGAATAACATTTAGGTAATTTAGGTAATAATAGGTCAATTTTAACCTCAAATTCCGGACAAGTTACATAAACCATGAGGGTAGACAATGGGATATATAGATCGTCCATGGAGTATAAAACTGAACACTAATGTTATCAAACATGGTTTCCCAACTCATTACCCATATATTACATATTTGTGTTACAATTCATTTTCTATATATTACAAAATCATAGTATTTTAATATTTTATTGTTTCTCTCAACTCTCGCACAGATAATAATTAATTACCTATTACGGTAGTTATATCAGTACAAAAATTAAATGAGGTTACAGTGTATGACAAATTGAAGGTGTGAAAATGATGCAAAAATAGAGGATTGATCAGAGCCTTTTCAGCAAGCATTTTAAACGAGTTTGCGTTGTTTTTATTTTTTAAGGATTGACAAATGACGCATGTATGGCAGATGAAGTCTGGTTATAATTAGGATTTCTTGTATTAAAATACCATATTATCAATGTTGGAATGGGTCCCTTCAGACTAATGTTTTTGTTTTAGTGTTTAATTTTGGTGTCCATTCAGATTTCAGCCTTCAAATTAAAATCTATAGTTAAATATATTGGGATATGACTCAGCTCAATATTAGGAGCATGTTTTTCAAGTGCCAAGTTGATGGGAAGTTATTGTGAGAATTCAGATTTTTTTCGTGAAATTAACTTTTTTAGCATACAATTTGACATGTCGTTGTTAGGGTCTCAAAATTTGTAATTATTTGAGCACCGTTCATACAAATTAAACCTCTTCTATCTATTTGTAGGGTCTCAAAATTTGTAATGATTTGAGCAACGTTTATACAAATTAAACCGGTTCTATTTATTTATTGTACTGTTTTTTCCTTGTCATTTAGTTAAAAACCGGTTCTATATATAAACCCTGTTTTCTGCATAATTGGAATTTGTCCAATCATTCTGCTTTCTAATTTCTATTTCCTCTCTGTTTTTTTATAAAAAATAGATAGACGTGACTGCTCCAATAGTTTACCTTCTATAATCATTGCTTTACTCAAGAAAGTTTAGTCTAAGGAATTTTTATGGGATTATAAAATAAAGTAAAATAATTTTATATTATGCCAGAGTATAATTTCACAAATCTTACATTTTAATTTTTGATATTTCATAAATCATAAATTTAGGTTTTGATTTTTCAAACACGTGAATATAAAAATGATCACCGATTTTATGTATAATAAGTAATTAATAATCATATTATGTATAATAGTTATTATACCATATATAATAGCTATATATCATGTATAACATCCATTATATCTTGTACAATAGTCATTATATCAGGTAAAATATCTATTATATTGTTCGAATATGAAATTGAAACCAGATTTTAATATTTTCATTAACTTCAATGATTTAAATATTTCTCTGATTTTCTTCGTTATGTTAATTTTTATATTATGCATAATAGTCATTATACCCAGTATAATGACTATTATTCTATTTCAAATGTGATATCTAAAACTTGATCCTCATATTTTCTTTATCTGCAATTATTTTTCATAATATTAATTTGCATTATATCAGGTATAATGAGATGATCTGAAAACTGGATTTTAATGTAAAATATGAAACTTGATATTGATATTTTCTTTATATTCAATTGATTGAATATTCTTTAATATTATTTGTTAAAATTATTATTATACCATGTATAATTGCCATTATAGTTGGTATAATGATCATATACTATTCAAATACGAAATCAAAAACTGGATTTTAATACTTTATTCATCTTCAATGATTTGAATATTCTTTGAATAGTTATAATGACTATTATACCAGGTATATGACTTGATCTGAAATTGAAAAATCTGAAATTGATCTTGATATAATATTTTCATATCTAATGATTTGAAAAATTTGTAATAGCATTCGTTTAAAATCTAAAAAATTTGCAGCTTTTTCAACAATCAAACCACAAAAACATCATATTTGAAAACTTGAAACCATGAGTTCAAACTCCAACATAAATAACAATCTCCTTTATTGAAAAAATTGAAAAAAATGAAACAAACACAAATCACAAATCACAAAAAAAGAGATACACACCTGAAATTTCCAGAAAAAGAAACAAGATCAAAAAACTCAAATCGCTATTTGGAAAGACAGAACAAAAACAAACTCAATGACGATCTATTTCAGAAAACTCAATCGCAATCCAAATCATAAACTCAAATTGCGATCCAAATCAGAAAACTCAATCGCGATCAAAATCGGAAAACTCAAATCGCGATCTAATTCTAGATAAAAAGGAAACAAGATGAAATATAATCAGAAAATAACAAATTAAATCTCACGTAATAAGAACAAAAATGAAATCAAAATCTGATGATAATCACGATCAAACTGATGGAGTCGAAATCAGATGAAATCGTCGCAAATCGTTATTCGAAGAGAGAGAAAGAGCATGATGAAGAAGAAAAGGAAGAATAGAGACAGAGAGATGGAGAGAGCAAAAAAAGAAGCATAGAGCAAAGAAGCAGAAAAGGCACATAGAAGAAGAAGAAGAGACGTTTTTTTATGAGAAAGGGGAAAAGTCAGTTAAAACAAAAATCAAATTTTTATACACAAGGAAAACAAAAAAATTATTCAAATATTATAAGAAAGAAGGTAACTGGTTGTATCTTCCTTAATCTATTGCTCAGGGATTACAAAATATAATATGTTATGCGATAAAAACAATAACAGTAAAAAAATTTAAATTTGGTAATAGTGATAAAAGACAACGGAATTGTTATTTTCCCATAAAAAGTAACTTTAGGAATCGAATGTTAACTTATAATTAATATAAGCACTTATCTTAAGTTGGAATAATTTGATATTCATATTTTTAATCAGTTTTTTTCATTCACAAGTGATTTATAACTTACAAGGATCTGTTTGGTATTGCCTCTCAAGTTGTAGTTTCAATAAGTTTCTTTAACAAACTTTTTATATAACTACATTTCTTGATTTTGAACAATACATTTTGATTGTTCATACTATTTAATTTGAAACTGTATGATTTTTTTTAAACCAACTCTACTGCTTATAGGAAAAATTTAAATTAAAGTTTTTCATAAAAGCATGTTGAGAATGCACAACCAAACTCGTCCCAACTTTGTTTGTGAAGTAATTGTCTAATTATTTGTACAGTTAGATTTTAGATTTTTTAAAATAATATTAGTCTCGATACTTTAATTATATGTTTTTCACAGTTTTCAGTTTTGAATAAACATGTTCAATAAGGGGGTTGGGACGACAACAACTTTAAAATTACATCATTAGCATGTTTTTCATAATTCAATTACTACTAGCTATACCATCTAAGCTAATTCATATTTACATTTTTACATTCCTTCCTTATTTTTAAATATATTTTCTTATTTTTGATTTATCTTTCAAATCGATTAATTTTTCAACACGCCGCTTTAGAATTATTTTTTTTATTTTCATGTTTCCCTTCAAACAAGATCCATAATGCTATACTTTTTCCAAACTTTTTTTACCAATACACATGTGTTTTATAATTCCTTTATAGTTGTCACATAACAATTATAGTAAAAATGTTAACTACAAGATATTAAATACATATAAATATAAAAAAATTATATTAATTAGACATATTATAAGTAAAATATAGCAAAAATATAACAAAATTACATCATTCTGAATTAACTATAAGATAACTACAAGATAACTATAAAATACGATTTTATTATTTTAAAAATAAATTAAAACACAAACAATAAACTAAAAACACATAAATATAACATGATCACATCAATTAGATATATTATAAATAAATTATAATAAAATCATGGTGAAAATATAACAAAATTACGTTGATTTAAAATAATTATAAGAAAACTATAAAATTGGACTATATAACTACAAGATAACTGTAAGGTGATAGAAATGAAAATTCTAAACCTTTACAATACACTTCTAATGATTAAATTAAATAATAGATAAAATAATAATTATTTATGTTAAATATTACATTTTCATGTATTTCTCATAATTTAACCATGTCTAGGTATAACCCAGCCTGCACGAATAATGAACGTGAGTGGGGTCGGGCATGAGTTTTAGAGCTTCATTCAAAAGCTCAACCAAACATGCTCAATAATGTTAACTTAAAATTTATATGTATACTATTAAAATTTTATAATTATATATTTTAATGATTAATAATATATATATATATAAACCGGACTTGGAATTTTATACAGACCAGGCCCAACCCAATACATATTCCGTCATTTGTGAGCCTAGCCCGGGCCAAGTTTATGCTGTTATAATCTAAAATCATATATAAGGTTTGACACATTACATTTTTCAAGAAAGATAAAATAAAAAAATATCACACATCAGATTTTGAGTGAAATATTTAGAAAGATATACTAAAGTGGGAACAAAGAAACTGAATCCGATCTAGAGAGCATATGTGTTTGTTTTTCAAATAGTTCATGCTAATTTATTTTTCTGAGTTTGCAAGAATTCCTATAAAATTTTAAAAATTCAAAAACAAAACCTATATGATAAAAAGGCATTGATGTGCGATTCCTAGTAACCACCGCAATACTGATTAAGACATATAAAAATTATTAATAACCATGCTTTAAACAAATACATACAATTTGAGTTCACTGTAATGAATTTGCTCAAAATATTGGTCAGATTCAACCAAAAATTTGTGTTTACATGTTATGTACATCTAAATTTTATTTTCTTAATTTTTAATCAAACTGGTATTTCTACTCAAAAGAATATAAATTAAGTTTGGTATGCGTCAACCAAAATATAGCCACATACGTATATGGAGTTACACACGATGAAAAGTAACGCAGATCCTAAGGTGTGGTTGTTATTGATTTGGAATTTGGCTTTTAATATCATCCTTATACTCATTCTATTATTAATCAATATAATAATACTAACCAGTATTTTTATTGACATTTTTTTGTCACATTATTAATTTTATTAAATATATTTTTTTACAAATAAAACATTATTTTACGTGTCATATGTCTTGCAATTGAATGAGTGATATAAAAGTTTATCCAATAGTGTTAACAATATTTTAATTATTATTATTAGGTAGATTATACGATGATTTTGTCAACAACAAATTCTCCATTACTTTGTCTTTTATTACCACTAGATTAATAGTGTGAATATTGATCCGATAATGATAAATGTAAAGTAAGATTTACTTTGTTAAAAATAAAGTCAACATAACATACACCTTATTATTATGATGATGATGTCTGAAAAGAGGATAAAAAATTAATTGAAGCTAATCCTATTCCTAATAGTGTATATTTATAAGAAAAAACTTATTTTATATTGTTATGAGTTTAGTTAAGTTTAATCACGCCTATACTTGAACTAGGTTGAATATTTTTTAAAAAATTAATTAAATATATTTGTATGCAAAATTATGTTGATTTTTATTAAAGTTGTTTTCTATCGGAACAAATAAATATAATTATGATTATATTTTTTTAATGAAAGAATTGGGTTTTGTCAATTTGATTACAGGTCATTCTTATCCATTACTAGTAGATGCATTAATAAGTTAAAGGGTAAATAAATATTAATTAAAAAGTAGGAATTTTATTTTATTTTATTGAAAGATGAAACTGAAAGAATATCATGATTATTGAAAAAACTGAAGTTGGAAACAGAAATAAAAGTTACCATAAAATTTGACAAAGTTTTAAATATGAACAAATGAAATAAGATGGAAAATGAATAATGATTAATAATTAAGAAATGGGATGGAACCAACCAAGTGAACCAACCGGACTTGATAAAATCTGCCTTACGTGGCTTCTATTATATTAATCTCTTATCCTGATTCCTGACACAACAACAACAATAATGCATATAAATTTATAATAAAACTCAACCTTCTATTGGCCAACTATTTTTTATTATTTGGGTTGGTTACTTTTTAAGGCTACAACTTCAGTAAATTTATAAACTTTGTTATTTCCAATTTAATTTTAATTTAATGTATATTAGTTTACTTTAAATCAGTTGAATTAATTTTTTTAAAAACATAGCCTTCGAACGTAGAGGAGACAAATTTGGACATGAGGAATGTACGATGAATTCAAATTCTAGTTGTTAAGATGCATAAAGTTTTTAATTCACAAAAAAGTTCCATATAAAGTTTACAGGGAATCCCTAGAAAATTTTCAATTCAGAAATCATTTTTGCTAGAAAATTTCACCAAGCACTTCACAAAATATATAAACTAAATTCTATTCCTTTCAATTCAACATGGTTTTATACTTATATGTTTAAAGAGTGTTTCTCAAAACTTCTCCTTTTCAACTTTTAACTTAAAAGTGTCTTTTAAGAAGATTTCAACTTATAATTCAGACAATGAAGTGTTTCTGATAACTTTTCTTTAACTGAAAAGTTAAAAATAAGATAGAAGTTAAAAGTTAATCAGACTTACTTTTTAAAAAATTCACTTATAAGACATAAGTGACTTTTTGAGAAATTTTGAGAAACACCTTCTTAGTATATCTACTTATAAAGTTAAAAAAAAGTCTACAATAATGGCAAATAGATTAAATAGTTGCAATATTTGATAATAATATATTGATTTTAATGTGTAAATCTTTTTGTTCATTTGATAAACATTTTAATACTTTAGAAAAAAAAAGAAAATTCCATTTTACAATCCAAAACTGATACAAATTACATTATCACCTAAAATACAATAAATTAGACTGTAATTATTCCTAATTAGAAAATGAAAGAATTACAGAAGATGAGAAATTCAAATTTAGCTAATGCGTAGGATTCGTGCATTTATTTTGACTCGTGTTTAGCCTAAATTTGTTAATCTATCCACTTCAAGCTTCACATTTTTTTTACTCAGAAAAACAGAATTGATAATGCTATCAAGCCAAAAACATACTAATCAATTATAAACTTATTAAAAATAAACAACATGGGGGAAAATTTAAATTATATAACGCAAATCCAAACTCAAACAGGGACAAGTATTATTGTTCTAGTTCCTTCCATAACAGGTCATTTTATCCCATCTACTATTAAAATGATAATATTCTATAAATACGCACAAATACTTGTCAACACTTAATTTCTATCCCACAAATGACAAAACTTGTTTCAAGTATATCATTAAATCATTATCCTCGTCAAGAATTTGTTGAGCTAAAAATGAATTTAAAATACTCACAGGTGTATGGCTGCTTTTAGAACTGTCTGAAGGTTAGATTAAGACGGCCAGGTCGGATACCAGTTTGTTGTAAAAGAGATTTAGGAGTGGAGTTAGGGATTATAGAACTAATGCCATGAAAAATATGCCTTGATTTTCCAGCAAATATTAGCACATCTCCTGATTCTAATATTATTTTCTTAGCTTTCTTCACATCCCTCTCATCCCCATATAAGAATTCTGCTGAGTCACCCACTGACAAAGACACAACTGGCAGTCCTTTTGTAAGACTTTCTGCGCTTTCATCGCGATCCTGCAAAGGGCAGTCGCAAATCCGATAAATTAATGCCTTCCATAGACTGATTTGTATAGTCTATGTTGCATTTCATTACTTACAAGTCAATCACCAAAAGCACAGCATAGATACAAATATAACTCTGAGAAAGGATATATGGAAAGAAAATATAGGAAATGAGAAAACGTGGAATAAATTACAGAAATGTGACACCAGAATTATCATTTCTCGTTGTATTGAAGCTGACTTTCACAATAAATTTAAAGCAATACCCTTTCTACCATATTTCCTAGTAATCAAAGCAAGTATACGACTAACCTATGAAATATAGCATATAACCGAAAATCCATGAAAAGCCTCAAAAACCCTAATGCTTAATATAAATCATTACACACGTGGCCGAAAAGAATATCAGCATAGTATGTGTAGAAGAATACAACCCTAAATACTTATGCATCAAATAGTATATAGTTTGACAATTTTCAAAAACATTCACAGTAACATTAGAATGGAATGATAGAGCAGAACATGGATACATATTGTAGGAAAAGTGTATATATGACTAATATTAAAAACCCCAAGTATTTCCAGAGCTTTTTAAACAGAGTAAACACATTAGAAGCAACATAAACTAAAATTTGTAATATTAAGGAATTAAGTGTAAAGTGAACAGAATTGTATGAATAACGAGGATAAAGAAAAGTAAGGATACCTGATGGAGGCCAAGCCGGCCAGTTTCTGTATAAAAATTGACGATGCAAATATTGGGAGACATTGCAGGCAGCGAGTCTTCAGCATTACTTACTTCAGAATCTGCTCTTATAAGGGTGTGTGCATCTTGGATTGCTTTTTTAACCAATTTATTCAATTTAAAAGGGATATCAGGTGGCTTACAACCATCTATTCGTCGTTCATCTTCATATTTTCTTGTATTAGGATCCCAGTCCAGACCTAAACACATCATGTGCAGATGAAGCTTTCCTCCACCATGGTAGCCTGGCCTATAAAATCCACCAGGCCCTACACCAAGTTCTCGACAAGTATTCACTATCTTCACCTGTTATATTAAGATGGTTCAAAAATTGGAAAGTTACAGATCGAGAACATGTAAAATGGCAACATATAGAAAATCAAAACCAATACTCTCAATCTTGATGAATGGTTAGTTAATTTTTAAAAAAATTAACCGCAGCATTTTCTACTTATCAGTTGTCACAACATCTGATGCTATTCAATACACTACGTTCACTTGAAAGAAAAGCACTAGGTGGCAAAATGCCAGTCATTGAGAGATTTAAGAGACTTCTCATACAATAACATATCTTAAATTGAAGAACATCAGAATATTTTTTTACATACTCCAACTTGAAATAGTAGCGAAAGAGAAAGAAGTACCTGGCTGTTATGGGTTATGTAATGCTTTAATAACACCATCCCTGGCTGCAAAACTTGCCGACCACTCCCTAAAATGTTCTGTTCTTCCTCGTATGATTCACAAATTGGATATTCTACATCACCGCTATTTCTGCACTGTGGCAAGCAAATATCAAATGGTTTAACCTGAGGCAAACCTTCAGTTGCAGAGCGTTTGAGACAGCTTTTGGTGGGCTTGGATTTTTTATCTGTAGGTGTGCACTTCTTCCTGAACTTAGTAGGAAGAGAAGTTTCTTCCATACTTGGAACCCTTTTTGTGGACAAGCTCTCATTTGGCATAGAACTGAAATGATTAGTCCTAATCTCTGGTCCAAGATCAAGCCTCTTTCTCCTTTTATTGCTCCAACCGATGCTGGTAGTATTTGAGAAGTAATCTCTTCTCATTTTATTATCAGATGCAGGTCTGTAGTCGTAGTCATCTGACTTCACGTGTCCTGCGCTTTTAAAGTATTTCCCTTTCTCATTTCCTTTTCCATAAGAAGAACAGTCTTTGCTAGATGAAGGAGTACCCTGGATCCATCCAAGTATCAGATGTATTCGAGAAAGGGTTACCTCTTGTAGTAATTTATGCAAAACCAGCAAATTTGATGGTGCAACTTTATCCATTTATGGAATTTAAGCCATATCCGACACCATATTACTCTATTAGCATGTTACCATAGAAGTCAAGGCGCAAGGCCGCGCCTTGGGCTTTTTAGCCGCCTTGGGGCATTATAGGCGCAAAATTTAGCCTAAAACCCCTAAAGGTGAAAGGGCTCGCCCGAGAGCCTAGGCGCACCTTTGACTACTATGCATGTAACTGCATCCAAATCTTCAAAGAGATTCAAAGAAGATTTTATTTTGAAGGACAGATTTTTAATGATATTATCTTGGAAAGTGTCGCCACCAATTTATGCATTCCTCTACACAGTACTGACAAAAAAATCCACTGCTTTAAGGAGAGGGATACACAATGAAGTAGACGAGAAGTTATCAACCAATTGCAGTAGATTGAACCATTGACTATAAAATAACAATTGAAAGTTCATAACTGAAATGCAAGAAACTCAGGACCAGCATGAAATTATAAAAATTCCATCAACAAGTTAGAAAGAACAGAGAGGCATGTATGAAAGTGTTTCCAGAACATGATTGCATAGCGTTCAACAAGGGCACACACAGAAAACAAGATGACTGACGAAGAAGTCCAACAAGCTTTATTGATACAACTATGGAGCTCATAATCACAGGTATTAAGTTCAAACTATACTTACATTTGATGCAAATACACGAAATCATGGAAACCAATTCGAAGTAGGCATGATATGTAATACTAACACAGGAGCAAAACAAAACGATAAAGTTGCTAGTTGCTACAATCATGAAATCAGTCCACAAATTGAGGTGGTAAACTGAAATTGAAAGGTGAGAAACTCACAGTCACACGATGAAAAGAAACCGCAGAATTGCTGGCGTGGCTGGATTCCGAACAGCGATTCATATTATCCGGGAAGCAAAAAAGAGGAGAGAGCGGGAGAGAAGTGGCGCCTAGTGGAAAAAGTCGGCGGAAGTAGGGTAGGGTAAATGAATGTGATACGGGAAAAGCCGATTGCATTCTGATTTCGGCGCGAGAAGTGATTGGCCGGCAAACTGAGGAAAGCAATTCAACATTGCATTGCAATCACCCAATGGAAGTGGAACCGCCAGAGGGAAACGAATTTGTACCCAATATAATACCACTTTCGCTTCGAAAAAACATTGATGAAAATTAACGCCGAATTGCACGAATTTTGAAACGGGTCAAAGGGTCTCCAAACAGTGGTAAAAGAAAAGGAATTTGTGGGCCGATTAGAAAACGGGTCAGCGTTATAAGTTAAAAGTTGGTTCAATTTTTTTAAATAGGTTGTTTTTTTAATTGTTCAATTAAAGGGTTAAATGTGATTTTAAGAAGTAAATAGGTGTACCCTAATCATATTCAAAAGTTAATTGAACTTTTAAAAATCATAATAATATCCAACAAAAGTTATCAAATTCAAATAGTTTTTTTAATGCATATGACTCTTTAAAGAATAATAAAATTATACTTGAACTTCAAAGATACAATAACCCCTATAAAATAATTTATCGTAGCTTTTATTTCAAAATTAAGTGAAGATAAAACCACAACTCCGTCAAATAGAACTTTTTAAGACATTATATGTTTGGTTGGTTGTTATTAAATTGTTAAAAGACCATTGTCAACGACAAAGTTTGTTGTTAGTTTTGATATTAAATAATAATTTAATGTATACGACTTCATGCTTTAATAGCCTAAATATTACAAAAATAATTTTAATAAGTTGGTTTATTACAACCTAATTCACGTCGTTCTTTCAATTCTCTCTTATTCATCAAC
>CATIWQ010091177.1:0-24397 GCA_949673415.1 Euphorbia schlechtendalii | reverse complement strand
GTCTTGTTGTTCAAATTTATTTTCGAGAGATATGGTTTGTATCTTTGGCCATTGGCTCGAATATTACTCCATTTTTGGCTTTCAATTCCAATGCTCCATTGTCAAATACCTGAATAACTTTGAAAGGTCCCTTCCAATGAGATTTGAGTTTTCCATGGAACAAGCGAAGTCTGGAATTATATAACGGAACTTTATCTCCAATCTTAAACTTCTTTTCTCGTAGTTTTGCATCGTGCCATCGTTTTGTCTTCTCTTTATAAATCTTTACATTTTCATATGATGACAAATGTAGTTCTTCTAACGCATTTAAATCCAACTTTCTTCTTTCATCGGCTTTGTCTAAATCCATATTCAAATTCTTCAAAGCCCATTAAAGCCTTATGCTCTAATTCTACAGGTAAATGACAAGCCTTTCCGTAAACCAACTTGTAGGGTGTCAAACCAATAAGTGTCTTAAAAGCTGTTCTATAAGCCTATAATGCATCATTTAACTTAGTAGACCAATCCTTCCCAGAATTCGAGATAATCTTTTCAAGAATCCACTAAATTTCTCGATTAGAAATTTCTACTTGACCACTAGTCTGAGGGTGATATGGGGTAGCAACCTTATAATGTAATCCATACTTATGCATCAAGCTTTCAAAAATCTTATTGATGACATGTGAACCTCCATCACTAATTATGGTCCTAGGAACTCCAAATCTACTAAATAATTGCTTAAGAAACTTAACAACTACTGTAGCATTATTCTTACTATATGCGCTAGCCTCAACCTATTTTGAAACATAATCAATTGCAACCAGAATGTAATTATTACCTTTAGAGTTAGGAAATGGTCCCATGAAATCTATTCTCCAAACATAAAAAATCTCCACTTCTAAGATGTTTTTCAATGGCATCTCATCTCTTCGACTTATGTTTCCTATTCTCTGACAATTATTACAATTCTGAACAAAATCTCTAGCATCCTTGAACAATGTTGGCCAATAAAACCCACTCTCTAAAACTTTAGCAGCGATTTTTCCTAGTCCTAAATGTCCTTCATATATGCTATCATGGCAATGACTTAAAATTGAAGAAAAGTTAGTATCATCTATACATCTATGAATAATACCGCTGGCACATACCTTAAATAAATAAGGGTCATCCCACATAAATGATCTAATATCCTTAAGAAATTTCTTCTTACCATTAGAATCTAAATAAGAGGGTAAAGTACGTGTGACCAAATAATTTGCAAAGTTGGCATACCATGGACTAACAGTATGTCTAACAGAAATAAGATTTTCATCTGAAAAAAGTTCATTAATATCACTAGTTTCACCTATAGGTCCCTTATCATCTTCTAAATGGGATAAGTGATCAGCTACGGTATTCTCACTTCCCTTTTTATCCCTTATTTCTAAGTCAAACTCTTGTAAAAGAAGGATCCACTTAATTAATCTAGGTTTGGCATCTTTCTTAGCAAACAAATATCTCAAAGCAGCATGATCTGTATAAACTATTACTTTAGATCCAATCAAATGTGATCTAAACTTATGATATGGATATACGACTGCTAACATCTCTTTTCAGTAGTGGTGTAATTGCATTGTGCAGAAGACAAAGTGTGACTCGCATAATAAATTGCATGCAAATTCTTTTCATACCTTTTACCTAATACATAACCAACAACAACATCACTAGCATAACACATCAATTCAAATGGTTGAGACCAATTTGGTTTAACAATTATGGGTGCCGAAACTAATGCTCTTTTTAAAGTGTTGAAGGCTTTTAAACAATCATCAGAGAAATCAAACTTCACATCTTTAACTAATAAATTAGTTAAAGGTTTATCTATAACTGAAAAATCCTTAATAAACCTTTTGTAAAATCCAGCATGGCCTAGAAATGATCTTACTCCCTTAACATTTATGGGAGGAGGTAATTTCTCAATGATCTCGGTTTTCGCTATATCTACATGAATTCCCTTCTCATCTATCTTATGACCTAAAATTATACCTTAATTAACCATAAAACAAAATTTCTCCCAATTCAATACCAAATTAGTTTCCTCATATCTAGCAAGTATTTTATCCAAATTTTCTAGACAGTTCTCAAAAGAATCTCCATATATAGAGAAATCATCCATGAAAACCTCAATAATATCCTCCACATACTTACTAAAAATAGCTGAAACACACCTTTGAAAAGTAGTCGGAGCATTGCACAACCCAAAAGGCATTCTTCTATAAGCAAAGGTACCAAATGGACATGTAAAAGTGGTTCTTGGTCTTCTGGTGTAATATGAATTTGAAAATACCCAGAGAATCCATCAAGAAAACAGTAAAATGTATGACCTGATATCCTTTCTAACATTTGATCTATAAATGGTAAAGGGAAATGGTCTTTCCTAGTGGCTACATTTAATTTTCTATAATCTATGCAAACTCTCCATCCAGCTGTTGTCCTAATAGGAATTAAGTTACCCTTTTCATTATGAACTATAGTAATACCCACATTTTTCGGAACACGTTGGATAGGACTAACCCATTCACTATCTGAAATCGGATAGATAATTCCTGCATGTAGCAACTTAATAATCTCCTTCTTAACAACTTCCTTCATGTGAGGATTCAATCTTCTTTGCCTTTCTATCTTAGGTTTACTATCATTCTCCAAATTAATATAATGCATCACTATATTAGAGCTAATCCCTCTAATATCAGAAATTTGCCAACCAATACTCCTTATTCTACCCTTTATTATCTCCAATAATGCTTCTTCTTGCAAATCAAATAACTTACTAGAAATGATAATGGTTAAGGTATTGTTGCTTCCTAAAAATGCATACTTAAAATGACTAGGCATCTGCTTTAACTCTTCTGAGGGTGGTTTATCTATATAAGGTGGTATAGGATCATCTTCTCTAACTAATTTTTCAGTTTCAGAGGAATATTCTAAATTTTCAACGGATTCAGATGTTGATTCTTCATGAGAAGTAACATGACAAATTTCATCTACACGTGTATCAATTAAGTTATCAATCATGTAATCACCATAAAACTAATCCCAATGCATGTTAGTAAACATTTTAGACATAAAATACAATAGCAAACACATATATAAGTGAAATAAAGGAAAAATATAAAAATGTTCCATCTCTAAAACGCACTTGCATTCCTTGGCAACAACTCTAAAAACTTGTTCACCACTTTTCTACTAACAATATAAAAGTTCTAAATATGAATAGGTGTTGTTAGTACCACTTATCAAATAGAAAAATGATGATAACTACAAGTATACAATTGCGATGTAGTTTTAAAAGATATTGATCCCACAGGGAAGGAATTTGGTTCTAAAGATCAACTAGAGTTACAGAAAAAAAGAAAATATAATAAGTTGAAGATTTTGAATGGTAGATTGATAAATAGCAGATGCATGAACAGATTAGAGAAGATGAAAAGCATATAGATATTCCCTAAGAACAAATATAGTAGAGTAAAATATGCAAAATAATCAAGAATGTTTTATGCACTAGATAACTTCAACAAACTCTTTATAGATGCCCAAATATCCTATAATTCACCACATAGCAACACATGAAATGACTTTTCTAAATCTAGGGTAAACGAGTTATGAAACTTATAAAAACTTGGACAACAATAATACTATGCTTAGTACGGGTCGCTGTCACATAGCCATATTTAGCAAGTTACCACTCCAAAAATGTTAGCTCACTAAAAAGAGTTATAATCACAGATCTAGTGATTATACACAATCTTGTTAACCCCGAAACTACTCTTAAAGTTAACTTGAAAGCATATAACTTCATTAATATATGTGACGCAAAACGAAATACTAGTTATGACATAAACATATCATAAACTTCGAATTAGAAAGTATAAGTAGAAAACAAAGTAAAGTTATAAGGTATGCAAGTGAAAGCTAAAGTTGATCAAACCGTATCCACTCTTTAATGGGAGTCGTCAATTCCCGTAATTCCTGTGTCTAATTTGAATTCGGTATCAACTCATATAGAACCTCCTTTAGGATGTTATTCCTTGTGAATATTGAACAAATGAATGTTGAAGAATAGAAATCTAGTGATTTGCAATTACACTCATATAACAATCACTCGAATTTATGGCGAAATCTAGTGATTGAAACAAGAATAGAATCACTTATACATTTTTCTCTCTAACACTTTGAACTTAGTGAAATGTAAATAACTTTCACTCTCTATCTATTATCTCACACCGTCGGCCTTCACCACACTCTACACACATTCATCACCCATGATATGGTTGATTTGAACCTCTATTTATAGAGTGTGAAAGATTGTGTTTATCCAAAAGAATAATCATGTCCATTGGTGAAGGGTTGCATCATTTTCATGTGATTAGATGCAAGATTTCATCCTTATCTTCAATGGATAGGCACCTTTTCATGGTTACATTATCTCCACAAGGTGTCTCTTCATTTTGGTTAATGACGGTTGATCATTCTTATCCGATAGTTGGAAGTTGAGAAGAGTTTATCAAACCCCGTCATGATTTGTGAGTGTGAAATACATGTCGTGATCGTGAATGTGAGTTGGTAACTGACTATTTATGAAGAATGATAAGTCGCGATCGTGATAGATAGTCACGGGCGTGATTTGGCTAATCGTGAGTAGGAATCACTATTGTGACATGGTTGTGACTTATGCTTTTCTTCATGATTCTTCTTTGTAACTTTATTGATCTTTGACAACTTCGACCCTAAGCTAATTCCTTGAATTCCATGCATCTTGTTGCACATTTTTCACTCTTTTTGCATAGAATTTCATCTTTAATCATTTCACTCCTAAGATTTACCTAGTTTTTGCACTTGCATAAAAAAAAACTACATACAACGAGAAATCTTTTATATGAAGTATAAAATGACTCTAAACCACATTGTTTTATGAGTAAAAATATCAAGATAATAAGTGTAACTATACACTTATCATTGGCCCAACTTGGTCAACACATCATTACTTATCATAACAGCTGTAGGATTGGTTGTTATTTCCGCGGTTAACCTAGTTGCTGAGTCAAATAAGACATTCTACATGGTATCTATGCTCTCAACAATCCCTTTGTGCTTTTCCTTAACAAGATGCACTTTAATGGCATGATTGTCACCTTGGAGCCTCTCTAATTCTTCAAAGTACAAAGCATCCTTGGGAAGTGTAGACACAAAGGTTGATTGCATAGGTGGAGTAGGATTCGGAGCTTTATCCTTCAAATCATCTAGAATAACATTTCTAGTAATAACAACGTTTAGCTTAGCATCAGTCTTGAGAGATTTGTAGAATTTTCTAGCAACCTCACTAAATTGTTGCTTCATTGCTACCTCGTCTACTATGTTAGAATTAGAAATGATTTCCTCCAAAATAAGAGTAATTTTTTATGATACAAGTGTAGTTTAAACAACACTTTACAATATTACATGGACTAACTGAACATAATTCTCAACACTATGGCCTTGCTGAGCGTAATTTTTAGTGGAAAGATAAAACTAAGCGTAGTTTTCAATATTGATTCGTTGACAACCAAAGCTAGGGTAGGTTGTGAAGAAGAAGAAGGAATAGAATTTGTAGATGTTTTTTATTGGTTATTTAGGTTGGATTTAATGTAGAAATGTTTGAAGGAGGAATGGTTGGAATATTTATGGGTTTTGGTGAAGAAGGATTATTTTGGTGTGGAAGAGGATTTTTTTTTGTGTAAATCTGGCTGTATTAGCTTGATCAGCTTTATTTGATACAATTCGAGATGGAGAAGGGGTAGGAGAAGATATATAAGAAGTAGGAGATGTAGTAGGTGTATTTACTTGGGTAGGAGGGAAAAATTGGTGAGGTTGTGGTTGTGGTTTTGGTTGTGGTTGATCAAGGACAATCTTTGTTTGGATGTCATCTCCCTTATCAGCAACATCAACCTGTTCTACAACTTCTACTTTCTTGGTAACTTCTTCTTCCTTTGCTGCAACCTTGGCCTCTGCTACCTCAATGTCCACAACTTTATCTTCTTGCTGAACTGAGGGATTGAGATTTACTTCAGCAACTGTAACTAATTCTGCTACCTTAATATCCTCCACATCAATCTTCTTACCCCTGATGTCCTCTTTCTCTTCTTTAGCTCAAACCTGAGCACATCAACAGCCTCAGTAGTAGTAGCCTCTTCTTTCATACTCATCCACTCTTTTCCTCTTAGCCTCTTCTTCCGCATTAGCCTTGCTCTGCTACCTCCCCTCTTCTTAAACTCAAACTTCTTAGAGCCCTTAAACCTCTTCACAACAGGCATTTCAGCCTCACCAGGGCTTTCCATCCTAGCCCTTTTCAGTGATGAGATTGACTAACTAATGGGAATACCATCATCATCATCATCATTATCGACAACCTTCTTCCTTGCTCTCATATCAATAGGTGCCATTACCAACTCCTTTTCAAACTCAACATCCATATCCTCAACAGCTTGATCCCATCTTCTTTTGCCTCTTCCTCTCTCCTTCTTTCTTATATGAGAAGGTATCCTTTTTGCACTCTAGCTTTAACATTTCAGTAACATCAATAACATTTATCTTCACTGTGGTATGCGCCTTAGCCACTTCCTTAATGTTGATATTGTCAGCATCACAGATAACAGATCTAGCCCTCCACAATGTAGATAGTGGGTTACTTTTTACATATGGTTAATAATTAAAATAGGTCAGTTGATTTGCTTACCATGGATGATGTGATAAGAAATACATTTCTCAAACTTTGAATAACTTGAGATAGAGCCTATCTTGAGTATTAAAATCCTTGAAATAAGCCTATGAGAGGCTCTTCCTCTCTAAGACATTGTTGTTACCTGCATTTCTCCACTAACCCAATCATCCTGGTGCTCAAACTCCTCTATAATCACTATAAATGCTTCATCCCCAACTCTCCTTAACTTAGTGCCCTTTAACTTCATTCCTAATGTTAGCACGGTCCGCTCAGCCCAATGAGGATTCATACCAACTTCAAGTCAGTCATTAGATAAGAGCCAAATGGAGTTAAATTGTCATTCTTCTTCCTCAAAAGTCCAAATTTCAAAAAAAACATTCCATGGAAAACCTGATTTCTCATTACGGGTCAAAACCTTAAAAAATAAAACCTTGGTAAATGGGCGCATGTCCATTTATAACCTAGTAATTAGGCATGAGCCCAATTACCACGGCATGCTAAAATAGTTTGCCACCTCGAAATCACGATGTTTTAGCCTGAATTCCATGGGGGTAAATGGGCGCATGCCCATTTATACCTGGTAAATGGGCATTCGCTCATTTACCCATCTCTATATAAAGAGGAGAATTTTGCACCTCTGAAAAAATGCAACAATAGAATCCGAAATTTTTCTCTAAATTTCTCATTTTCCAAGCTTCAAAACACAGTTTTGAGCCTGCCAAGTCATCACTTCGAGGTTCTAAACCCCTTGGGTCGAACTCATGTCAAAATGAATCAAGTTTTAGTGATAAACTCTGGTCCGAACTTGGCAAAACTCTCAAGACTATCAAATTCACTCTTCTCTACAAGTTTATAATCATAAACTTGCTTGATCCCAAATCTCTACAAAAAAATATCAACTTCATCTCGACAAATTCAATTCTGAACCAGCTGTCAAGTCATCCTAGAAAAATGAAAAGGTAATTGAGGATAATTATATGTTCAGATCTACTCTTTCTACACATTTCTACTTTATTTTTACACTTATAATAACGTAAATGTTACGCCAATTGGAGCTGCCTTACCAATATTTTCCAATAAATTGTATGAATATGTGTATACAAGCTTGCAAGTGAAGACTAGAAATCCTAGATAAGGGGAAACTCCACTCTGATTTCTTGGAAAATTCCAAGTTGCGTTATTGCTTTATTGGATTTTCTATAGCAAATTGTTTATTTATTATGTCATCATAATGTCAAAATTATTGCATAAATCATAATTCCCAAGTTTTGAATAAAATAGTAGTTATCATGTTCGCACTCGGAATCTGTATTTTTCAAGTATAAAAATCCCATTTTGGATCAATATACCACAATTCCCGGTGGAGCTGAATCGAGTGGTGACTCTCTCTTGTATAAAATATGATATTAAGCTTGTTTAAAGCTCATCTTTAAATTTTATAAGAAAAAATGACTTTTCTTATTTTCATTTTGTGATTGAAACATGATAAAATCACAGTTTTTGCTTAAGTATAACAAAGACCTTTTTGTGGAAAATTAATACTAACATTTCTACAACGAACTGACAAAAGGGTATCTTTATGCTCCGCGCACTTTAATCCAATGACGATCGCAACCCCTCGGGTCCCACATCGGATGGTAAAATGAAAACGTGCCCACTCACACCTAAAAAATTTTCAATCAAAGTAGGGGTGATGGTGAGAGACTTTCCATTCATTGATTTCATCAACACATCAAGCATTCCTTGCACTGAGTGAAAATTTCAACAAAACTGCTTTATTAAAGTAGAGATAGTAGGGAAATCTAGGTCAAGTGGATTTCTAAGACATTACTGCTTCATCAACAAACACAAGTTTTCATCTGTTACCGACTCAACAACATGTAGAGTGTATTGTTTGGCAACTTCAATTCACGAACCACTCTTGTAGCCATCTAGAATATATTAGTTCCCTTCTTCAAGAACATCTTTTGTGGAGGTTGATAGATTCCAATACAGATATATTTCTCAATGTCTCTTTGCAACAAAATAGTTCCATATCTAAGAGTGACAGAAGCCTTTCGTAACTTGGTTTGATTAGCATTAAAAGATGCCACTGTAATGAGATTTAAAACTTAGGTTTTTAGAGAGAGATTACTTTTAATAAAATATTTACGATTCAAGGATTGCAAGTAACTGTTCTCCTTCTTCAACTTTGCCTTTTATACTAAGAAAACCTCTTTGTGCTATGTATGACACTTACATAACATGATGAAAAATAATGATGAGATTAGAAATGTTTATAAACTGCCTTACCGTTTTTCTTAAAACACACCATTTAGATAGGTCAGTTGAAATACCTCAAAGTACAATTAATATTTAAAAATCCATTTCAAATACTAACAAGTAAAATGACAACATTTTTAACTTCAACAAGAAAATAAGTAAAATACTTATCACCTGATATTTTTAAATCAAAATCTCTTAATGTCAACAATATAAAACCTAATTACACTCTAAATTGGATTCGCCATTCCAATCAATTGCCTCAACATATTGAATTGCTCTTTTGTGAGTGGTTTGGTGAAGATGTATGCTCTTTTTTCTTCTAATGGAACATACTCCAATTTGACATCTCCCCTTAGCATATGATGCCTTATGAAGTGATGTCTTAAAATGACATGCTTCATCATGCCATGTCAAATAGGAATTTTGGATAAGCTCATAGCGCTCTTGCTATCACATATAACTTCAAGGAATTTAGAATTTATACCATAATCTTTAGGTTTATACTTAACCCATAGCAAGTGTGCTATATAACTTCTTACACCCATGTACTCAGCTTCCATTGTACTCAGCACTATGGAAGTTTACTTCTTGCTACACCAAGAGACTAAGCATTCTCTAAGAAATGACATCCACCAATGGTGCTTTTCAGATCAAGCTTATCTCTTCTAGAGTCAGCATTTGTGAATCCCTTAGGAGTGAAGTTTAAGCTTCCGGGATACCACAGTCATCCATCAATATATCCTTTCAAATACCAGAGAAAATTTCCTAATAGTTACTAGGTGAGATTCTCTGGGATCAGCTTGATAAAGAGCACAATAACATACAAAGTATTGAATATCAGGCGTACTAATAGTTAAGTAAAGTAAAGAAGCAATAATACCTCTATAGAACTTATTGTCTACAGGTTTACCAGCTTCATCTTTACTTAGGATAATATTTGTGGCCATTGGAGATGACATTTTCTTTGCTTGCTCCATGTCAAACTTCTTCAAGACTTCATTAGGATACTTGGATTGACAGATAAAGATTCCATCATCACTTTTCTTGATCAACAACCCAAGAAAGACATTTGATTCTCCCATCATTGACATTTCAAACTCGCTCTTTATCCTCTTGTTAAACTCCTTACATAAACCTTCATTATTTTCTCCTAACACAATATCATCCACATAAATTTGAACTAGAAATACATCATTCTTCTTACGCTTTATAAATAGAGTTGTGTTTGCTTTTCCTATAACATAGTATTTGTTGAGCAAAAACTTAGTTAGCCTTTCATACCAAGCATGAAGCGCTTGCTTTGATCTATACAAAGTTTTCTTCAACTTATAGACATGATTTGGAAGCTTTAGATCTTCAAAACTAAGGGGTTAGTGCACATAAACTTCATCTTGAATATAACCATTTAAAATTTTAATTTTAACTTCCATCTAAAACAATTTGAATTTCATATAAGATGCAAAAGTACAGAGAATCTTGATTACTTCTAGTTGGGCTACTGTACCATAAGTTTCATCATAATCGATTCATTCATGCTAATTATAACCTTGGGAAACAAGTTTGGCATTGTTTCTGGTAACATTGTCATCTTCATCAAGCTTATTCTTAAATACCATTTGGTTCCAATAATACAATTTCCTTAGCTTAAGAACCAAATCTCATACCTCATTTCTCTAAAATTAATCAAGCTCATTTCTCTTGAATTAATCAAGCTCTTCTTACACAACTATCATCTAATAGTTATCAAATTTAGCATATTCAAACTTCTTTGGTTCAATTAATGAGATGAATACAAGGTTACTTATCATTTTGCTCAGTTAACCTTTTATCATCACAAGATTATGAACATTATCAACAATGCGATCCATGAAATGATTATGATGAGTTCTAATCTCTCTTGGAAGATTTAGATTAGCCACATTAAATCTCCACGTTAATTTGATGTTACTGAGTTTGGTCATCGTTAAAGTTGATAGCTTGAATTTGATAATTATCTCCTTTCATGTTGTTCGGATCTTTTGCTAGTGCTGAGTTAGGAATCTTAGACTCATTAATTACTTTCGAACATCTGTCATCGTCATCATCATCATCATCATCATCTCTTCTAGTAATAGGTTATCCTTCATCAAAATTTACATGCATAGATTCTTCAAGAAGTCCAATCCTTTTTACAATGAATCTATATGCTCTACTGCTTGTTGAGTAACCCAAGAAAATTCCTTCATCTGACCTTGGGTCAAACTTGGCTAGCTGATCCTTTGTGTTTAGAATAAGACACTTACATCCCAAGGATTTGAGATGTCCAACTTTTTGTTAGACATGATGTATGCCCTAGAGGTAATTAGGGTGATATATCTTTATTAGCTATAATGTACAAACAGTTTCGAATTATTATTAATAATAATCAAGGTATCTTTGTTACTTATTAATGCTTTCTATTTATTGTATTTCTCTGGTATCATATATGTTTTAATATATATATGAGAATTGATGAAACAAAATCTGTGAATAATTCATATCGTAAAAGTGCAAGGACATAGTGAGAGCTATGTGGAGTGAGAACTGTACATACGTGTTACTATGAATAGTCTAAATATCCCTAGTCGTAGTTTCATTGAGACTGGACATCAATGGAGTAGATAGACTAGCATGTGTAGGCTTATTCCTTGGATTAGATCCAAGCAATCAATCTCACGAGCTAAAGGTGTTACCTTGAGTTAACACATGAATGTATTCGGGTAATACATTGGAGACCGCTATAAAACAGACACTCAGAAATAACTTTATCCATGTGTTGGTGTCATGTTTTATTGTAGTAGCAGTACGAGTATCCTTAGACCTGAGATACCGGTTGCCTTATGTAGGAGTTGCTATACTTTGGGTCATACTCACTTATACCTTATCAGGATGATACGGGTGATTACGGGTATAGCGATGATCACATGTTAGTAAGCTATGTAATCAAGATGAGATCCATCGCTCCTCATAGAGTAATATAATAGAAATGTACCTTAGCACCCCTTGTTGAAGTGACACACTCATAAACCTCTTATAAGAATATACGATTGATGGGATGGGTTTCTAATTGATCAAGATAAAAAATGGCTGAGTGGTGTTCTTCGTGAATAAGTCTAATTCTAGGATAGCTATGGCTATTACATGAGTTGACACTTAATCCAACCTAAATCAACTAGATGGTACTTAACCTGATGGAAGAAGTGTATTGTACTGATTACTACTACAGAACAGGATCAAGTCACAGGCACGTGATGCTCTAAGTATTGGGGGGATCATACGCCTTTGCTAGAAAGCCCATTTGATCGTTTAGAGCTATCAGGTTCCATAATGGTTTGGAACACTAAGCATAAAGGTTCTCGGATGGGAAGCCAAGTTTAGGTTAACCTCTAGCGGCTCTATACTTTGGGATCCTATGAGGTCACACACTTTGGGTTTTTATCGGACCATGTAAAGAACTTTTGGACTAGGTCTGTACAAAAAATACAAGTTGTGAAATCATTGAGAAGAATTATTAATTGGTTTAACCAAATTAATAATTATAGGAATTATGAGAAAATAGGGTAAAGGTTGTACGAAACAAGCAAGGGATTTTTCTCAATGCGAGTGGGCCCCAAACTGAACATGGGTTATTCAAAGTGGGATCTGCATGGCTACCCTACGAGCTCGTTGGCTCGCGGGCTGCTAGTACGCTGGGGTAGCCTGCGCTCCACCGCAAGGTAGTACTTGCACGACCTACGCACAAGCCTACAAGCTGGGCTTGCGGGAAGGCCCGTAAGTCGCAACTTGCAGCACAAGGCATGCCCGCTAGGGCTTGCCTTGTGGTAACTCCTGGATACCTATACTAGCACGGTTGACCCACTAGATATGGGATGGGATCCCATCCCATGTAGATTTTTATGGGGAGTTGATCACTTCCCCTTTTCCCTATAAATAGGCTTCAAAGCCTCACATTATTCACACACAAACTAAAATGTTTTGAGATTATTTTCTCTCTGATTTCTATTCACCTCTTCTTTTGTTGTGCAAGATCCTCCATGAGTTTCTCCAAACAAATTGAAGAGTTCTTTTAGAAGGCTCTAAGTTTAATTGAGCTTTCGAGTTTGGTTTTCAGGTTGATTTATGAGTAGTCTACTAGCTGCTGTCAATCGACGGGTTCTACCTCTTCAAGGTTTTGGTCGGTGAAGATCTGTATTGATCAAGTCATAGAGGCTCTCCTAGTTTGGAAGCTTGTACTATCGAAATTGATTAAAGGGAACACCGCTACTAAAAGAGAGATCAAGCATGCATCAACTGGAAATGCTTTAATCTTTAGATGCTAGGTTTCTTTTATATGTTTCATAAACCTAAAAGCATCTATAGAACGTTTTAACTTAGGTTATATTAATCATGGCATGCTTGGGATATCCTTAACTTAATTTTAAGTTTTGAAATTCCACCTTCCAACCTTTGCATGTTCAGTTACTATTTTGATTAACTAGAACTTTTGGCTTATGCCCCTTCCAAAGCTCATAGGGTGTTTTCTCCAAAATAGGATGAATTGGAACCATATTAAGAATATAACATGTTGTGTTAACAGCTTCTCCCCAAAAGTACTTTGACAAGTTATCATCACTCAAAATTGATCTTGCCATCTCAACAATAGTTCTGTTCTTTCTTTCAAGAACTCTATTTTGCTGCGAAGTATAAGGAGCAGAGAAGTTGTGATCAATTCTATGTCTCGAACATAATTCTTAGAAGAACATATTCCTAAACTCTCATCCATGGTCGCTTCTAATCTTGATGATTCTTCATCCTTGTTCATTCATAATCTGGTTGGGTAATGTAAAAAATAATTCAAGAGTCTCATCTTTACTGGTCAACAGGGCCACCCATGTGAATCGAGCAAAGTCATCCACAACAACTAGAGTGAATCTTCTACCACCCAAGCTCACTGGTTGAATTAGGCCAAAAGAGATCTAAAGGAAATAACTCTAGTGTATGCTTCAAAGAGATATCATTTAATTATTTAAATGAGTTATTGAACTGCTTTCCATACTAACATGTTAAGCAAAAATTATCCTTCTCAAAGTTGATGGAAGGAAAACCATTAACTAGTCCTTCCGGGGATTAAATCAATCATATAGACATTGTTGATTCTCGGAGCATGAAGAATAATTAAATCAGTCTTGATATCAATCACTGAACATCTCTTCTCCCTTTATCATATAGTTGAGAAACACTTAGTAAATTGAAATTCATACCTTGACAAGAGAAACATCTTCAATTGAAGGCTAACTCCCACTGTGCCATTTCCTATGATCTTGCCTTTTTTAGTATTGCCAAAACTCACACTCCTAATTCTCTTTCTCTCTAATGTGATGAACTGCTTTTCATCACATTTCATATGCCTCAAGCAACCCCTATCCAAATATCACATTCTTATGTCATCAACAGATCTCATGCTTACCTGCATAATAATGAAGTTTTCTTATGTAGTCATACCTTTTGGCTAGGTCCTCCCTTGCTAGCTTTGTTTACTTTGTTCTAGCCATACACATCATAATAATCATTTTTATGTCTACACATAGTTGTGACATGCCCTACCTTTCCACAAAATGCACAAACTGGTTTTATTTCAAGCTTGCTCACTTTCTTCTTTTTGTTAACTTTCTTACCAAATGTAAATGAGCAGTTATTCAAAGTATTTCTGTTTGACTAGATGAGGAACACATACCTGTTTCAAGGTTGTTAACTCAACGGATTACTCATCAAGTTTCTTAGAGAGCATATTGTCATGACCTTCATGAAACTCATCCTTTTTTAAGAGGTGATAGATGTCAAGAGACATGGAAGAACCGGTGTCCTCCAAGTCTTCGCATCTCCTCACTATCTCTTTATTGATTTTGCCTGACTTTTTTATCAGCTTAATTACATCATAGAGTACCTCATTGATTTCATTAACAAACAAAGGTGGTTGAGTATTTATCTATTATCCTCTTTGTCCTTCTCAACATCTTTTTCAGTAGCGAATTTTGACTTTGAAGTTTTTGCTGAGTTATCACTAAGCTGATCTTTTATCTCCATAAGACAAATGTTGAGAAATTTAGTTACATCTTCATTTGAAGATGAATCATCAGATCCAGAGTCACTCCATGTAACAGCATGCGGTACATCCTTCTTGGCAAACTTTTTGAATTTATCTTTCTTAGCTTTAGGGCAGCTAGAATGGATATACCCCTTTTCTCCACATCCAAAGCACTTGATGTCTTTATTGTATTCATTCTTGCTTTATCATCCTTTTCATTTCTTAGCTTTTTTAGAAAATTTGTTTTTAAACTTATCATCCTTCTTCATGAAGCACATGAACCTTTTGGTCAGTAGCACCATATCTTCTTCAGATTCGTCATTGTCCTCTTCGCTAGATGAATTTTTTTAAGAACAATTCCTCTAGATTCCTTCTCCATACTTTTGTTCTTTTTGTTGACTTCATCATACTTGTGCATGGAAATCTCTTGATTGATTGAGTTCCTATTAGTTCATCGAACTTATAGGTCCTCAAGTAAGGAACTTCCTTAATTATATCTCACTCCTTAGTGAGACTCTTAAGATCTTCTTGACCATTTCTTCTTCGATATAACTCTTTCCAAGCCTTTTTAGCTCGTTGATGGTGTTTACAAAGCAGGTGTTCATTCTTTGTACTCCTTCATTTTCCATCTGAAAAAGTTCATACTATTTGATCATAAGATTGATCTTGGTTTCCTTATCCTTGGTCATCCCCTCATAGTTCACCTCCAACTTTTTCAATATCTTCAGTACTATCTCACATCTTGATATCTTATTGAACTTTGTAAGATCTAAAGCATAGTGTAAGTAATTAATCATCACTAAATTCTCCTTCAAGAGTTGACGATCAGCGTTTTCATAGTTCTTAGGGTCAACGAAGACTTTGAACATTTTTACTTAAGTTGGAATACGAAGACTATTCCCTATTGCGAGCCATGTAAGCATGCTTTCTGATTGAATGAAGTTTATCATCCTATTTTTTTTAAAATGTGTAATGCTGGCCATATAACATTAGAGGTCTGGAAACAAACATTCCTTCTCTAAGGAACTGTGTCTTTAAACTACCAAGGATATAAGAATTGTTAAAAGTAATAGGAACTTTAACTCAAACCTATGAAATCTTAAGATTGAGCACTCGCTTAAATATCACTTATTGGCCCAATTAGCTTAATTGTAAAACCCAAGTTAATAGAACTTCAAAGTACTTAAATGTTTTGGAAATAGCAAACTGACTAGGATAGTGAAATTAATTGAGTACTTAGTATACTCTTAATTAATAAAGCTGACTTGAGTGTGTTTAAGGAAAAACAACTCAGTTTGCTATGTAATAAATTAAGCTATGGCTTAGAGTAGGAAAAGCTGAGTCTATGCTGAGTACTACATAGTTTAGAAGGATATCAACTGAGCTATGCTGAGTTAGCTTTTATTAAGAAAAAGTTGAATTCATTGACACTTAGAGAATTAAATGACACCTATGCTGCTAACGTCTTCTATGAGAAACAAAATATTCGTTTGATGCTTTCAGGTTAAAAAGCACTGAAATTAATGAAGATTTCTAGTGGTCACAATTCAAAAAGGTTTTAGTACGGAATGTTGGAGATTCCTCACTGAAGTCCAAGATAAAAAGAATCCTTTGACATGCGCCATTTTCTTAGTGTCGTCGCGCGTCTCTGCAAGCGTCAACAACATCAACCTATCACAAGAATCCAATTGCACTTCGCACGCCTCTCTCTTAATCCATTTTATTTGAAGACAAACGAGAATTTCTCAACGGGAGTTTATCGCGCCTCAACTTTCAAATTTCTATCTCTAAACACCCTAGAATCTATCTCCAACTGGAAGATTTGAAAGATATGAAGAGAAGAAAAATTGAAGAATTGCAAGGATGAAAAGTTTGAAACGGCTACTTTGCAAAGCTTCAAGTATAAATAGAAGGTAGAAGCAGACGTTCAAACTTAGTGAATCACCTCAAATTTCTTTAAGAGCTAAAACTCTGCGCAATTGCTCACAATTTCAAGAAATTCCACTTTCAAGCAAGCAGCAAACAATCATTTCAAATTAGTTTGTAATAGAGAGAATCAAATACTTAGATTTAACATTGTAAGGATTCAACATTTTATAAGTTGAATTCAATCCGCACTTTCATTTAAAATTTGAGTATCAGTTTGGGAAGGGTACCCACACTGAGTTGAGTGGTAGTTAGAAAGAAATGTACTTTCTGTAAAACTGTGTCTATCAATTGTAAAGGCTGCTCCGCCTAAGTAAGAAATGAACACTGGTGGATTAAAGTTCAGAGGAGGAATATGGGGATTGGAGGTAAGCTAGGGGCCAAACTAGGATAAAATCAGGTGTAAAAGTTCTAAACTTAAGCTGTAGCTTTTATTGCACCTAGCTCATTCATCATTCTTTCTATTGTTAATTGGTTTTGCTTGAAAAACTAATCCGAGCTAAGTAGAGTACTCAACAAGTGATTGAAGATAAACTGTGCTAGCGAAGCTGAGCAGTTTATAAGTTTTTAGACCAACTTAGCACGCATCTAAAAACTTAATTTGATTATAAAACTTTTCATAAATCTTAAAAGCAACCAAGATTCGCATTCACCCCCTCTCTGCGGTTTTTTCACAAGCTATCTAAGGACCAACATTAACAAAACTGAGAAATAGGGAGTGAATGTCCTAAACTTCGTTTTTAGGTAGTTTTTAGTTCTTTAAAACTTTTATTACTAAGTTATGTTGAGTTTAGGTTAGATGATGAATGCTGACAGAAACAAAGGTCTAAACAAATACACAGACTAAATGAGAAACACTACTGAGTGAGCTAACTCAACAATATGCCGACTTATGCAATACTTAGTAAAAATCTCACTAATAATAATATGATGCGAATGTTGAATTGATATGCATATTCTCTTAACATAATCATTTTTATAAAAAAAAAAGATGTTTTTTTATATTATTTTTGTCATTTTTTTTAATCATAGACCCTTTTTGCAAAAAATATTTCTCGAACCCCATTTTGCAAATGAGTGAAAACACAATACTTTTTTTTATAAGTTTATCCTATTATAATTATAAAATAAAATTAAAATTGGGTGGCTGTGTATATGATTAGTAAAGTAATGTTTGATAAAAGTTTCCAAGAATGATGTGAAAATCATATATCCCAGTCATAGTTTTTCAAGGTATGATATGAAATTTAATTAAAATACCATATCAGATGCCCGAGGTATCTCGAGCTTTTCAAAAAATGTGTTTCCCCCCTAAACTTTGGGAATGATAATGTAGCTCCGACATCTTTTCAAAAGTACACCGAATAATTCCCTGAACCCCACGTATCAATTCCTGGTTGGGTTGTACAAAGAGGTTGCTTTTCAGATTTTGTCTATATAATCAGAAGCTTACATGTGACGTTCAAGAAATAAATTAGTGCACTTTTTGAAACTTGAGGTAGTCACAAGTTCACGTTGAAAGTTCATGGAACATGAAATTTTTTTAGATAACTTGAAACACCTCTCGATTCATTAAGCTTTTAAAATTTATATTTGGTTACGTGATTTTTTAACATCATGGCTTTTTCCTGAATTTTTCATCCGAAAGTAAAGTAGAATTACGAATGTGTGATTTTCAATTTATTAATTGAAATTAAAATTTTTAAAAAACTACATAATACTGAAATTTAAATAAATGTAAAAATATCATACCATAATTTAATAACAAACAATGAGAATCATCATCCAAAAATGTGAAAGGAAAAGACAAAGCAACACAACCGATGTTGAGGAAAAAAGGTGTCCCCACAAAATGAGTAAAAGGGTAACATAGTAATTTCCATTTCGATTGCAAGACATTATCTGCCATTTTTTCCTACGGAGTGAAGGAAAAGAAAGGGGTTTGTTTGTTGGGGATATTATTAATCTTGTTGCTAAATAATTAATTGGCAAGGATTAAAGATAATTAATTAAGATTTGGAAGTGATAGAAATTGGGTTGCTTAATAATGATTCATTCTACCGGGCGAGACAGACAACCAACCCACCAGTTGTTGCGGCTCTCTCAAGCGACCCTTGCCAAAAAAGAAACGATTTTTAGAGTGAGAGTGAGAGTGAGTGTCTTTTTATCTTTCTAGTGAGAGAAAACAGAGATTTGATTCATTTTCTGGAGAGAGAAATAGAGATTTGTTTAACAGCACTTGAAGAGAAGAAGAAGAAGAAGAGCTGGTACCCCATTCACCCATGTTGGTCTTATTGCAATCACCGCTTCTTCTTCATCAGATTTCAACAACCCTTTCTTCTGTTATTTCTTCTTCAGGTATGGAATTAGCTTTGTTTTCCCATTTTGCCCCTCACTTCCTTCTGCATTTTACATTAGATCTCTCCCATTTTCTGGGTTTTTGGTCGGAATGTGATCTGGGTTTGCTTTATTTTCGCCATTTCAGCTGTCAAGTTGGTAGCTTTCATACTATTAGAGCTATTCTTTCTATATTAATGATTGATTTTTATCCTATTTTTTGTTCCCCTAACTTGATAGATGCTTTTGCATACTTTCCTCTTTTATTCTTTAGCTATTGAATCCTAGATTTAACAATCTGTGTTGGATATATGCTGTTTGTAGTCTATAGTGAGGTCTGAATCCTTGAAATTTTTAGTTAACCCATTAGATCTTACAAAATTAATCATTTTTTTTATTTCTGTTACTCAGAATTCTTATGTGGAATATAGTTACTATAGAATGTTCTGTTTTGTGCATTCTTTGCTTGAGATGGAAGTCAAGAGCCTTGACTTCTTTGGATCAATGTATGTTTGGGTGTTGGGAAAATGCAACAAAATATATAATACAAAGAGAGTGAATTGAAGTTTTCTTATTTTAGATCTTTTACCATGGTGGTTTCAGTTTAGAATTTTAAGATTTAGCTGTTGACTATGATGCTCATGCTGACAGAGTGTTTAGTTAATGGTTCACATAACAAGAACACTACTTTGGGAAGCAATTGTTGTTCTTCTTGGAGCACCAGAACAATTTGTTTGATTTTCTATGGTGATATGATATTCTGCTGTTTCGGTGTTTGTTTTCCATTCGAGTGTTTTGAATTAGTTGTTTTGGTTATTTTCTTAACAAGGCTTTCGAATGACCTTTTTTATGATCTCAATTGTCCAGTTCTCTAGTATAACTCTTTTTATCAGGTTTCACATTTACATAGTTTTTTCAAACCCTTTGCTTATAACCTTTTCACTTTGTCTGTAGTTCCTCTATCACATGCCATATAGAATTTGCCTAAGCCCACAATTATTTTTGTGCTCTTAGGATTTCATTGACCACCGAGTCAAACAAAACAGTAGCTCCTCCACAACATCTCCTCAGCTAGATGGGTTCTCGATTCCCATCTCATCAGCTCAGCAATGGCCTCTACGTATCAGGCCGGCCAGAGCAGCCGAAAGAAAGAACTCCGACAATGAGCTCCGTAGCCATGCCATACACCGGCGGCGACATCAAAAAGTCGGGAGAACTCGGTAAAATGTTCGACATTCCACCACACGACAGCTCGAAGTCCCGAAAATCCGGGCCCATAACCAGCGCCCCTTCAAGAACCGGATCATTCGGAGGCGCCGCCTCACATTCAGGGCCGATCAACGCCAACTCAGCGGCTCGGGCTGCTTACATCACCTCAGGAGCTGCTTCTGGTTCGGTTTCGTTAAAGAAATCGAATTCCGGGCCTTTAAATAGACACGGGGATCCTACAAAGAAATCTTCCGGCCCCCAGTCAGGTGGAGTAACACCCTCTGGCCGTCAAAACTCGGGCCCGCTCCCTCCCGTACTTCCTGCAACCGGGCTCATTACATCGGGGCCGATTTCTTCAGGCCCGCTAAATTCCTCCGGCGCGCCTCGAAAAGTCTCCGGCCCTCTAGAGTCGATGAGTTCGACAATTCCAGGGGCCGCTGTGGCTCACAACCAAGCGGTCACTGTCCTTAGCCAAGATGACGACTTTTCGTTCAAGAAGAATTTCCCGAAGCCGATATTGTGGTCGCTTATTCTGCTCTTTGTGATGGGCTTCATAGCTGGCGGATTTATTCTCGGGGCAGTGCATAATGCCATTCTGCTCATCGTGGTCGTGGTTCTTTTCGGCGCTGTGGCTGGGTTGTTCATATGGAATACCTTTTTTGGAAGGAGTGCGATCATGGGTTTCATTTCGCGATATCCGGATGCCGAGCTACGAAATGCCAAGAATGGCCAGTCTGTGAAGATATCCGGGGTAAGCCAAGACTGGTTCTTTTTTAATTACCGCTCGTATTGTATCTACGTAACTTGTGTTGTGGCATTTGATTTATGGTGTTTTTGAAGGTGGTCACTTGTGGTAATGTACCTCTCGAGTCGTCCTTCCAGAAAGTTCCAAGATGTGTGTACACCTCTACCAGTTTGTACGAGTATCGGGGATGGGATTCAAAAGCAGCCAATCCTACCCATCGACGCTTCACCTGGGGACTCCGATCACTAGAAGTGAGTTATTTAACCTCTGGCTAAGTCCATTCATTTTGATGCTTATATGTGCCTGCAAACTGCAAATGATTCCATTTTGATTATGTACATTATAGTGTTATGGCATTTGGCTAATAGAATGAGACGCTTCTAAGAATACTTAGAATCTGTAGCTGAACTTGCTTGAGTTTTATGGCCAATTTTATTACTCATGAACAAAGATAACCCTAATACATCATCACTCCCCTTGAACTTGGCATGTTTTGCGTATCGCCACCCTGAACTTTGAAAAGAACCCCATTGGCATCAGTTTGCCCCCTAAACGCGACGACATCAAATTTTGGTTGGTGAGAGAAAAATGGCATCTTTGAAACGTCAAACCAACGAGAGGCCGGCATGTGGCATTCAGGAGGCCAAAATGGTGAACTTTTGCAAGTTCAGGGGGGGCAATTAGGCAATGTGAGCCAAGTCCAGGGGGCTAATGACGTATTTAGCTGTAAAGATGTGCTAATGCTCTTTAACATGTTTTAAACAGAGGCGAGCAGTAGACTTCTACATCTCCGATTTCCAATCTGGGTTGCGAGCGCTGGTGAAAACTGGGTATGGTGCAAGGGTTACTCCTTACGTCGATGACTCCCTTGTCATCGATGTCAATCCAACCATCGACGAGCTGTCTCCAGAGTTCATCAGGTGGTTGGGAGAGCGGAACCTTTCCAGAGATGATCGAGTAATGCGATTGAAAGAAGGGTATTGTGCTGATTACTTGTTTTTCCTCTATTCTTTTTAGCCTTGTTCCTGAAGAAAGTGTAATTTTCATGGATGTGGCAGGTACATAAAAGAAGGGAGCACAGTTAGCGTGATGGGAGTCGTTCAACGGAACGAAAATGTGCTCATGATTGTGCCTCCACCTGAGCCGGTCACAACGGGTTGCCAATGGGCGAAATGCATATTTCCGGCAAGCTTAGAAGGCATAGTTTTGAGATGTGAAGACACCTCGAAGAATGATGTTATACCAGTTTAGTAATAATGTGTTTGTAGACTCCTTTTCCCTCTATTCTTTTATTTCACTATAAATATTGAAACGGTGCCTTTATCGACAAGGGCGGTTCCGGTGGTGGTTGCGCTGGAGGTGTTTCCCCTTGGTGTATAGTTTTGGTGTTTTGTGCCCATTTTATTAATTTTTGTTTTGTTGTTATTATTATAACCTAGGTTATGAAGGCTTTTGTAATGGAGTTGCTTGATATCATATGTTAGGGAATGTTACATGTTTGAGTTTCTGTTAAATAGAAAGAAAAATGTTTTTATTTTTCCTTATTTCTAAAAGATGAAATGACGAGGAATCATTAGTTGTCATGTTTCTGTAATAATATTGCATTAGCCCTACATAATGAATGGAGTAACTTTCAAGTTTATGTATACTTTCAACATTTCACACGAATTCCATGAAATAAATTACTCCATCCGTCTACTAAATATTATCGTTTTAACTAATTCACAGTTTTTAATATAACTACTAACCGAATGAGATGATTTACTAGTTTACCCTTTCATAAATATCTTATTCAATTTTCAAGACTATTAATATGTTCAACAAAAATAATTTGATCTATAGTATTCTTTTGTTATTGGAGATTAGAATATAATTATCTTGGAAGTTAAACAAAATAATAGGGGTAGAAATGGAAAACTTGGAAAAAAATATCTTGAAAATATAAAATGATAATAAAGAAAAAGACAACGAAATCCTTCTAATATGATAATATTTAGTAGACGGAGAACACTATGTAAAACTGCCCTATTTTTTACCAGTATAATAATGACTAGAAAATGTACTTTTTTTTATATATTTATTGTCTATTTATTGTCCGAACTATCTTTTTTTAATACAACATTATAAGATAACTGAAGGTTGACATGCATAACATGTCGTGCACTAATTATGCGAAAATTGAATAGAAAAGGAGGCATGAAATGAGATAACATTTAATACACTATACACCAAAAATGTAATTTCAGGGTCAAATTATAGATTGAGGATATAGATATATTTATTACCGGACGTGACAACTAGAAAATGTTTTTCAATACGATATATATTAAATTTTCACAAAAACAATATTCTTCCAGCACCTTTTTGAAATTTGTAACGGTACATTCAAAATTTGTTGTGATACAAAAATAAAATGGAGAAATTTTATAAATGCGTTGATTTTTAGTATTTATATCAACTAAAGTTTTGGTCCATAACTATTTTGATCAAATGAGTTTCAAACCCACATTCTATATGTTCTAAGTTATTTTGTTCTCATCCACTATCAACTGATAACATCACAGATGAAGTCATTCTTTTTTTTTAATTTTTTCATTTTACTTTGCCATTATCTTTTATTCCGTTCATTTTTTGGACATGCCGCTTTAGAGTTTTTTGTTCGTCTTATTTTTATATTCGAAACGTCATCCATTGTGATATACTTTTTTGATAAATTTTTCAACTATTCGATATATGGTAGGAATATGGTAGGAAGTAAAAAAATGATAACTCTGGAAATATTACTATAGTTTCCTTGATGGACAACTGATGAAATAAACACTATCCAGTTGTTAAACATGAAATGAGCACTATCTGGTGAAACATGGTAGGAAAATGAACTTGAAAATCAAACAAAACAGAAACAGATAACAACATGGTAGGAACATGGTAGGGACATGGTAGGAAGTAAAAAATTACAACTCTAGAAATATTATTGTAGTTTCCTGATAGATAACTGATGAAAGGAGCACTATTAAGTAGTTAGTTCTGCAATTCTATATTAATATTAGCTTGTTGACACTTATTTACACTTTACAATCTCCACCATTCACATATGGATAGTTAAATCTACACCATA
>CATIWQ010091156.1:0-11961 GCA_949673415.1 Euphorbia schlechtendalii | reverse complement strand
AGCCCCATATCTGAAGTGGGGTTGGAGATATTCTAATAGCTTAATCAAAGTGTCAAGACCTATGAACCTTGTCTCGCAAATCCTCGCAAACCACATGCAAGAAAGCTCGCAAAGGGGGAATGCCACGGAGTTAAGCACGTTGTGAAGGGAAATCTCGCACGAGGACACGTAACTTCTGCCACAAACGGATGCGCACAAAGGAGAAATTTCATGGAAAGGTCCATGATATGTTTAAATTGCAATGGACAAAGTCTTGTACGAGGAAATGTGAATAAATGACAAAGTCATACGAGAATTGGGCCAAAATCTACCAACAGCCCGCAGAAAATAGCCCAAATGCATGCAGGCTGCTGTCCCCTTGCCAGAATCCTTCACAGATTCTATAGGCTTCCGGCAAGGGCAGAATTACAAGGGAAAACATCCAGAATCTGTCACAAACTGACCTAAGGCAGATTTTTATGCATGAAAACTCTAGAATAGGCATTATTAGCCATTGGATTAGGGATATTTCTCGAGGATAAATCTAGGCGATTGGTTAAGAAGGTGGAACGCCTATATAAAGGCTTCACCCCTCATTTGTAAACTTAACCTTGCAAAGTATCTTGAGAGAGCTTGGAGAGTACTGTTATGTGAGTGTGTAAAGCTTTGTAATACTTTGTGAAGTATTAATAAAGTGTTCTAATTCTCACAAGTTTGTTTGCCTACGTTGTCTACACTTCCGCATTTCTAATTCGCTTCCGCACTTTAAGGTCTAAGCCATTGTCAAGGTTTGTGTTAAGGCTTTATTATCACATTATCGTTAATGTTTTAAATGCTAGTATCGTATGGTGCATTGTCGAAAATCTCAACCCGTGACAAAAGCTAGTAATTTTTAAATCTCAAGAGGCGAGCCAAAGGCCCTCCATGTTATCAACCCCATTTAAAAGAAAAAAGTACTAATTTAATATTAATAATTATATATATTAAAAATATAAGCTGGCTTAATTGTTTGCCAATTTATCATTCATAAAATCATAAAAAAAACAACTGGCATAATGAGATGTTTTTATGGATGAAATTACAAGTAAAATCATTCAAGAAATTTTCCTTGATTGAAGCTCAAATTACCCATAAATTAAGGATGAATTGACTGGCCTCAAATAGATTTAAAATCAAACCGAATTTTAATATACATACACAACTACTTCAATTGATAAAGCTACTACATGTTAAAGTTTTCTTATGACGAACATCATGAATCCAAACTTTAAACTTCGTAAGAACTTCTATGAACTGCGCAATGTAAAATAATTTAAATAAATTTACATGTAGATATCTACTTATTAAAAATCGTCTTTTTAACCTGGACAAATATATTTGTCATGACATTAAATATTTAGATAAGCATGTGAAAATACTTTTACGCATGTAAGAAAAATAAGTTACTACCATCCGCCAAGTGGAAAAAAAAAAAAATTACACACATGATCTTATGTAAATATATTAAAATATATCATATGCTTATATCTGAATCCTAACTCCTTCCAAAATCGAATCAATTATAAAAAAAACTGATCTAATCGCTTAATTTTGACAATGTTAAGTGGAGTAAACATGAAGTTGTAATTCTAAAATTGATGGGTTCGAGTTCATATTCAGGTGCAGTGGAGTGATGTTTTTTTTGTTATTATTAAGTATGATGAAACAAATTTTTTTTAAAATACCTAAATAAAAATACGAAATCATAAAAGTATCATTACAATTGAAACAATCTTGTTGACACATTAAGTAAAAGATGATAATAATACCGAGTATTAATTTTCAACCAAAATTTTAACATATTTTTTATGCGATTAACACATTTTTATGGCATAACTTTTAATATATCCAGCATAAAAATTTAATGTTTTTTGAAAAGAATATGTAATTGGCACGTATATTTTATGAATTTTACAACCACTCATTATTTTTATTGGGCATATTTAACTTCCATATATGTATGTATATGAGTTCACTATTAATAGATAATATCTATGATAAAGCTGACTTTGAATTTGTAAAATAACTTTAAAAATCAACTATTTTTTATAATGCTGATTTAAATTATTACTCAAGATGTATCAATTGAGTAGGGTATTTTCATAAAAAAATTGAGTAGGTTATTAATTTCAAAATCAACAACTGTAAATAACATCCATCAAAATTTCCTCACGCCCGTGGATAATATTGTTTGTTGGAAGTATTATGTTTGCTATTTATAACTTTGTTGTTGATACCCATTTGGAGTTACAGATAATTTTAAATTTTCAAACAATTAAAAAACACTTTTAAATAAATACTTTGGACTGAAAAATATATTAACCCTTACTCGGTTTATGGTTCAAAATCAGTATAATTTTTTTAAAAAAATATATAATATGGTATAGCAAAATTTTCTAAAATTTGTTTGGATAAAATGAAGGCTTAATACATCTTGAACCCCCTGAATTTGTTCCTAAACTCCGGATTCCCCCCTGAACTTTGAAATGTTCTTAATGCCCCCCTGAACTTATTTAAAAGTTCTCAATTTCCCCTTGAACTTATCTCTAAACTCTAGATTCCCCCCTGAACTTTGAAATGTTCTCAATGCCCCTTGAACTTGTCTAAAAGTTCTCAATTCCCCCCTGAACTTGTCTAAAAGTTCTCAATTACCCTATGAACTTGTCTAAAAATTTTCAATTTGGAAAGAGAAATTTGATTCGGGTGTTAAATAAATGAAAAACGATTTAGGGATTTGAACTTTTGTAATGTTAGAATATTAACATTAGGATATCTATTTCTTTTTTAATTTTTTTAAATAATTTTTTTTCATTCACAGGCTCATTAACGCAACTTGTCACTTTGCATTGAGGGGGTGTTGGAGAACTTTTAGACAAGTTTAAGGGGGTATTGAGAACATTTCAAAATTTAGGGGGGAATCCAGAATTTAGGAATAAATTCAGGGAGAAATTGAGAATTTTTAAAAAAATTTAGGAGGTACTGAGAACATTTTCAAAGTTTAGGGGAAATACAAGAGAAGTTATGCATTACACTAAAATGAATGATTCAACTTTCATCTTTAAAACCTGTAACCAAACAAGCAATGACTCACATGGACTCGACCACAGCAGAAACAACACACACAATCTGGTAATATTCTAAAAGGGCAAGGGCAGTTTCGTAAGTCAATTCCCTTATAAATTCCTCACTTTTTCCTCCTTTTCTCTATCATTCCAAACAACGCCACTATCGCCACCGTTACTACTCCACTCTCCGATTCCAATGTCAAAGACTAACAGAATCCACCGCATTGTCACAATCCGGCAAATGCTCAAGCGGTGGCGCCGGAAAGCAAGAGCCGCCGCCTCTCGCGCTCCTCCCTCCGATGTCCCTGCCGGACACGTCGCCGTCTGCGTTGGATCTAATTTCCGGAGGTTTATCGTACGCGCCACCTACCTCAACCATCCGATCTTCAGAAATCTCCTCCTTCAAGCCGAGGAAGAGTACGGTTTCAATAACTCCGGTCCGTTAACCATTCCTTGCGATGAATCTCTTTTTGAACAGGTTCTCCTCGCCGTTTCCCGATCAGATTCAGATCATTTTTCTGATTTTCAGAGGTGTTGCCATGTCGGCTTGAGGAGTAATCTCGAGTTTATCGGCGAATCGAGGCCATTGCTTCATGGTTAGCTCGTTTATTTAACTCGACTCAGTTTCCGAGTTGGAATGGGGTACTAACTATATTTTTTTTTGTTTTGTTTGGAGATGGCGAGTTGGGTTGGGTTTTTTTTTTGGGTAACCGAGTCATCCCGAGTTGAGGATAGAGAAAAATATGGGATTAATGATGATTATCTATTGTTAATTATTACTTTTATTGGCTAACTGCCGTAGAGACTTGTATTTGTTCAAATGCTTAATTTAATATTAGAAAAGAAAGCATTTGTTTATCATTTAATATGCAATTAATTTATTTTCTTTTTTTTGATTATATGTTTTGTATTCATTAATGTTATTCCATGTAAATATAATTAACTTAATTTTCTTGAAGCTTTTTAAGCTATCTATCATTTTATTCCATTTTATTGAGAGTTAATTTGGTGTAGTTGTTGATCAAATATATTTGATTTTTTTGTTTTTGAAATAGTGACAAGTACGTAGATTTAGCAGTCCTGATCTGATTACAAATGTTTCACTTGATCATGTTTGAAATTTGAAACCGCTAGTGAAAATACCTTAGGACTAATTGGATTGATCAGTTAAGCTGACTTTAAACTTAATAATATTTAAATTATTAGCAAAGATGCAATTATTAAAATTAATCTTATGTGTTCAGTATATGAACTTTTTGTTTAATAGATGCATAGATGCTTTTATTTGTAAAAAAATATAAATATTGATAAATGATGTCATGCATTTTATAAGAACGCTTTAATTTTATATTGTTTTATTTAATAATATGAATGAATTTCATATTTATAAGTTGGCATGAACTGTTATGGAATAAAATACATTTAAAATCAAACTAATGTAATAATATTTGTATTTGTTACTTCCTCCAATTTTTTTACATGTACTTTCACATAATTTACATTTATTAAGAAATTAATTAATTAAGAGTATGAAAATGTTAATTTACCTTTACTTTTAATGAAAATTTTATCACCTCTCTTGAAAATGACACATAATAAAAAAGGAGTATATTTAGAAGAATGATGAAAAAATATATAAAATATAAGTAAAATGGATTTTCAAATTTGACTAAGAAGACAAATAATTCTTTTTAAGGGAGTAATATTTATTGATTTCCAAGGAGTTAAAGTTTACATTGAAGATATTTATGGGGTAATTTGAACTTTTATCTCAATTAATCTAATGATACTACCAAATATATAGATTTTTTTGAAAAACTAACAAATATATAGATAAATCTACGTGATTATATATATATATATATATATATATATATATATATATATATATATGCATTCCCTTTCAGTTTATAGTGAATTTTTTAAATTTTCTACTTTTAAAATATTAAAGAATTTCTATTAAACTTGGTAACAGTTAAAGAAAATGACAATTTGGCATGTAGTAATAAATACAAAAACAGTAAATAGGTGAATTGTCAATTGTGCAATGAATCTTATTAATAAAAATGTAAAAAGAACGAAAATGTTTGTTGCCACTTGCCAAATTTCATTTGATTTCTTAGAACAAACAATTTCTAAATATACTGTTATTATTATATTATTATTTATTGATATTTTAATATAGTGCATGGTTGATCTTCTCCAACTGAAAAAAATTATCAATCCGAGTTAGATAAGGTGTGGTAAAAAATTTTCTTCATATCAGGATGTTGGCCACCGGAGCTAGAGGTGGCTTGAAATAAAAGTAACACGCACGGATTGTTTACCGAATGGATTTTTTTACATGAAACCGGTTATTTTAGAATATTCTGTTTCAGTGAATTACACATGTTCTAAATATTTCAGTTAATGGGACACATATCTTGTATTGAAGCAGGGTTTTCTTGAATACCTGATTCCTAAAATTTTTGGTCTCCTAATGTTAGTTCATCAACCAATGGACACAAAAGTAAATAAAATGACACATCATCAACTCATGACCTCCATGTCATCAAACAGTTAAAAAAAATTTTATGTTGCATATGTTGTGAGATTGTTTTGGATAAGAATTATCTTCTAAAAATAGCAAACAGAATAATAACTAAAATCAGTTATTTAGTTTCAACTAACTAAGTTTTTGATAGTCTCTCTCTCTTATATTCGGTTCGGATCCAATGTAGAGAAAATCCAATATATAAGTTGGTTATAACAAGTAAAGTCAATAACCACCGGGAGAGAGGTTCAAAACATTTAATCCGGGAAAGATTGGTCAGAATCATTAGGATTCAAAAGATATTAAGTAATGAATATTTTTTTAAGATGTTTCTTTTATCAATTTTTACCAATTTTATTGACGATGCGTTTGAACTTATAATTTTATACTTCTTACATTAATGGGTGTTTAGGAAATAGAGTTTTTGTCAGTTTAGAGTACAAATCCCCTTTGTATTTGAGATATGATAAACTATTGAAAAGAATCACATTTAAGATTAATTTTCTTATAAGCAGAGATGTCTTAAATAAGAAGAATATTAAATCTTATATGTTGAAACATACCAAGGTAAATAGATCATGTATGCTTTGCCGAGCACAAACTTGGTCTTACTACAACACGTCTTTGTTTGCTTTAGCTCATGCATATGTAATATACAAAGTTAACTAGTATCTAGTTATTAAGTTATTACTGAGAAGTCGATTACTGATATCAAGGCCCATTAAAGACCCAAGTTCATTAGAAGATCCAAAAATTACGTAGGCTAAACTGATGAACACCTCGGCACCACTTCGCGCCGAGACAATGTCAGCGAGACATCTCGCTAAGGTACAGAACCAAATTAAATAACCTTCGGCGTTACCCACCACCACTTCGCCGAGACATCACCTCTACAACCCACTACCCTGACATTTCTCTCCCCTCTGCCGCATTAAATGCATTACCAACTGGCAGAGATGAATCATTTAATGCTCAGACGGCGGAAAAGACCCTCAAGCGGCGAGCCACACGTGTATCTCTCACAGATTGGCCCCGCATGACATCATCACACACAGATCCTGTAAATGGTAAATCTCCAACTGCTAAAAGGTACGGGATCATAAAAGAACTTCACTAAAACACTCTTTACTCTGACCACTGACTAGACCGTCGGAGGATCTTCGCCGGAAACAACTCCGGTCGAGGATTTGTTTTGCAGGACCTCTGAAGACTCAACGGAAACGCGATTATTGACGGACATCACACCTTATACGCATGCGCCATAATTGATCAATTATTATTGCTATATAAACAATCTTCTTAAATATTACTTAAATTGAATCAAATGGAAATGGCAGAATGTAACGATTAGACATAAGATTATACAAAATACAGTTGTCTCTTGGTTTTTATATTAAAACCCAAAGTTCGGGTTGACCGACCCAAATTATTAATTTATATATTAAAAGTTATATATTTTATGGGCGAAAACTTTAAATTTTATGATAAAATTCAGAATCTAAATAAATTTTTGTGGTGTACATTACAAATGTATCTGTAATTATTTTATCTAGAATTGAAAATTGGAAAAGCATTGTTTGATAAAAGTGTTGGGCGAAGTTGATGTTCATTTTAGTTATCGATTTTTACCCTTAAAAATATCTTAAAGTTTAATAGTATACTTAATGGTTGTAATTGTATTTGAAAATGGATGTTAATGTATTTATTATTTAGTACAGCTGAAGAATGAAATGGGCAATCTTTGCAATTGAAAGGTTTACTAAGTGTAGAGACTTCAATTTGCAATTTAGGTTTGATCTTATATTGAGCATAAAGCATATTTGTATGGTTAAGCTATAGGCGGGGTAAGGTCTATTATTTATTGAATAAATCCTCATTTATCTTTTGGGTGATCAATGAGGACAAACTAAATAATATTCCTCAATTTTCAATTAGATCCCTTTAAATAATAATAATAATAATAATAATAATAATAATAATAATAATAATAATAATAATAATAATAATAATAATAAAACTAAACCATTCGCTCGTCCTGCTACCTGTCCCTCGATGGGTTTTGGAGAAATCGGTTCAACTGACCATCGGTAGCTTTTTTGTTCAGCTTGCGGGCCAGCTCCCAGCAGTCTTCTGTGTTGTGGCCCTCACTTTTGTGGTTCTCACAGTAGGTTTCGGGTTTCACTTTATACCTCATCTTAGGAGGATATTTGATATCTTCCCCTTCTTCTCAATCCACATCAGGACTTCCTTTCTCTTAGCGTTGAAGGGGGCGAACCCTTCTGTTTCGCGCCAAGGGGCCTCCAAACGAAATGTTTGTCGACGATCTGGCTCCCGCTTCCCAAAATCGTGTCGTTTCGCTGGCTCCTCCCTTGCGTCGGCCTCAATTTGTTTATTATTTCTTTTGTGAGTTTCCCATCGCACCCATTTTCTTGCCTTTTGCATCAGCATTGCCAAGGTGGTAGGTCTCTCAGTGGAAATGTCTTTTGCCAAGTCGACACTGCGGCAGCTTCTTGCAAGTGCCTCCGAGGCTATGTCAATGTTACAGTCCCTAATTTCAAGGGTCCCCTTTTGGAATCTTTCCACGAAGTCGGTGAGAGGCTCCTCTGCTTTCTACCGAACCATCTGTAAGTCTTGAACAGTTCGGCTAGGCGGGATGGATGTGACAAAGTACAGGGTGAAGTTTTTTTCCATCATGTCAAAGCCTGTTATGGACCCGGGTTTGAGGCTCTCGAACCAGTGGGTCGCAGGCGTGATCAGCGTAGTGGGGAACAATTTGCACAACACGGTGTAGTGGCATTGACCTCCTCCATGCATTGGCAAAAGTAACGGACGTGCACTGTTGGGTCCTCCACACCCGAGTACTCACGCAAGTGAGGCTACTTGAATCCCCTTGAGAACCTCTCGGCGTGGATGCGGGCACAGTATGGCGAGGCAGTCTCGACAATGTCCGACACAGCAGCCTCCATTCCTCTTTCTGCCACCTTTTTGGCTATCGCAGCAACGAGGTCATCTTTGTTTGGCTGGGGCCGAGTGTGTACCTTTTACCCTGATCCGGCTGAGCTCCCTACGCTGTCCAAAGGAGGCGAGCTAGTCCTATGTGCCGAGCTTCCATCCCCGCACTGAAGCGATTCTTCCTCAGACTCTTTTGCTCCTTGTTTGGAGATTTCCATTATTGCCTTTCCTTTAGCCATAGCGGCTCTTTCCTTTTCTTGCATCCGCGGGCAGTGGTAGGTGTAGCACGAATGGCCTTGTCCTGTCACCGATGGGGAGCCCTACGAAGGATGCCGCATTTCTGACCTTGCCTTTCTTAGTATAGGCTCCAGAGTAACTCTTGCTCCTCCTTTCGCGAGTGCAAAATTTCGTTCATCATGTTCTGCATAAGGGCCATGGCCACATTTTATTGCTCGCTTTTCTTGACAAGCATGGCCACCACGTCTTTCTCCGTGGTTTTTCTTATCCTCCTTTCTTCAAACATCTCTTGGCCCGTAGAAGTGGGCGCCTCTATTCGTTGCGGGGGAATTTGAGCGACCGGAGTCGAAGTTCTGGCTTTGTCCCCAGGCTCTGGTGTGTCTAAGAATAGAACGATCCTGGGAGTGAGAGGGGGGTTTTATTGGCTTGTTTGGGGGAGTAGTCATGATTTTGGGTTGTGATCCACGCTCAACGCACCAAATTGGTATTCGTCGGGTGAAGTCCACGGCCTTCAGCATCCTTGGATCTTGTAAAACAAGTCTCCGGCCGGAAGTGTTTCCGGCTCCGATGCTAAAGTTAGCAAGTTGGGAGAGATGATATATGTGTACTCTCAAAATGGCAGTTACCTTGAAAGTGAGAGATTGCCTTGATATTTATAGGAAATTGTGTAATGATAGCCTATGGGACCCTCCTGTGAGCTGTGCGCAAGTGGCAGGCTGCTTGGGGTCTAGTTCATTGTTGGAGCATTAAATGATCTCCCTCTGCCAGTCAGGTTTGCATTTAATGCGACAGTGGAGGGTGTCACCGAAAGAGTACTTCAACATTTGAGGCTTTGGTATTTGGCTGAGACGTAAGCGCTAAGGGGTGTTCGGGCCAAACAGGCTTTGGCGATGTTATCATGCTAAAGCGATCTGCGGCGCGTTCTTCCGTTGAAGTATAGTTCGCTAAGGAGTCATTTCTTTCTGGGCCAAGGTATGTTATTTGGAACTTAATGGGCCTTGTTATGAAAACATAAAACAAAAGGAAACAATTTTTTATATATTATTCAAAATGGAGTTTCCATACATGGGGAACTCTATTGTGGAGCTAGTATCTGGAATGGTTGATTGCCTATTTTCCCGTACACATCATCATTTAGTATAGGTGAATTTACTCTTGAAAAGTTTGGCAAAGGTAATGGTTGTTAATAATATGGCATGAAAACTATGTTTACCAATAATTTTAATGTGTCATAGATATTTTGATTTTTGAAATTTTCATATATAGAAACTTTATAATATGTTTTTGGGAGAATCACATTACATAATTTTAAGTTTTAGCCACATCATCTATGTAGGAGTTACAATAATAAAAAAAAATACAATCAAATACATATAAAAATTAATTTGGTTGGATTTAGATATCAGAAATAAGGTTTTGTTGTTTATAAGTTCAGAAGATAGAAAAACTTCAAAGCCTTCAGAAGGTCTGGCACTTCAGAAGATAAGTTAGAGAACCTATTGTTATCAGAAGAAGTCTCGTCTCAGTAGATATTCTTATCAGAAGATGTTCAAGGACATACAAGTAATTCCACACAAAAGTCACGGGAGCTGATATCATCATACACTGCATTATATGTCATCACGTGCCAAAAGCTCTATCCTGAAGAAAAGGACGAAATGTGTTGCAGTCCTATGAATAAAAACATCCCTTCTCCTCAATGGCTGACAATCATACATTGTGGGAACCAATAATCTCTTTCATAGAGATTGCGCGGATTCTACTTGGACAAGTCGTGTCTAACTGCTAAATTCAAGAGATAATGGGAAAATATTGTGCTACAATCCAACCTTAACGGAAATCTCCTTGACTCCTATAAAAGGATGATTTATCCCAGCATTAAAGGTTGGAGAAGTATTATCAATCAAAAGAGCAATCAAGCTATCACAAAATCTCTGCAAATACTTAAATTTTGAATCATCAAGCAAACACAAATTCTAATCCATTTGTATTTGAGTTTTCACTAAAACAAAGTCCAGAAACTCTTATCTTTCATTCTTAACAAATTGTAATCACTAGCTTAAAAGTTAAGTTAGTGTGAGGGAGCTTAGAAACTAGACGAGGAAGATACTTTGTGTAGTGAGAAGCTCTGAGCCTTAGATACAACAAGTAATGTACTTTTGTATTGGGAAATCTCAAAATTGTTGTGATTATTGGACGGTACTCTAATCAACATTGTAGCAGTTTGTTTCTTCACCCAAAGAAGAAAAAATAGAGAATTAATATTTGGACAGAGTATTCTAGGGACTGGATTAGGCAGAGGCTGAACTAGCATAAAAATCTGAATTCACAAATTCTTTTCCCTTTCATATTATCAGTCATTGCATTCACTTTCCAATTAGCCAATTAAATTAAACTCAAAATCTGCAATATAACTTAACTTTATTAAGGGTTTTTGAGTAAAAATTACATGTTAATTGGTTACTCAGAAGAAGCTCTAGAGGAAATTTCTACATAACCTCTGAACTGTGTAAAGAACTCGAAAAAGAGTAATTCACCCCCCTTATCTATTTATCACCACTACTAGGTCTTACAATATAGAACTCGAAAAAGAGTAATTCACCCCCTGACATGCCATTGATCTTTGCTTTTTAAAACCAGCCCAGATTAAAATAATGATGCTTATAAAATAGCAAATGATTGTTAACACATACACCTAAGCATGGGCCCGTGGACCTGTCCATATCCACCTTTCATAGGATGTGTTTGGACAAAGTAATTGGAGAATAAGCCCAACCTAGCCTGAACTTGAAGAAGTTCAAGTTTAATATAAGATGAGCTTGGTTTCGATAGAAAAACTTACACCTGTTCGTCAGGCGGGCTGTGTAACGCCCCAAATTTTTTTTAAAATTTTGATAACGGTATATTGTTACAATATTATAGGAATGATAAGAAAAAGATTAAGTACGGTAATAGTCAAACGGAGCGAAGTTTGACCACCGGTCAACTTTGACCCGTGACTATGTATCTTGGGACTGAAAATTTCTGTAATTATAATACATGCAAGAAAGAATATATAAGCTATCATGGGAGCTTATAATTATATGTGCATGTTATTCTTTTACGGAATTAAATTACGAAGTTATAAGACGGTTTAACCAAGAAATTTTGATAAGT